>JAGFNQ010004997.1:0-36871 GCA_024364735.1 Boesenbergia rotunda
GAAGCGCAGTTCTTTACATCTCTTCCTCTCCTTTCATCACCATTTCAAAAGAAGTCTTGGAGCATAGAGCTACTGCATTTCCAAGGTTCTAGAGGTGATTCCCTACTAGAAGAAAGCATGAAAAGCAAAAAAGAGCACATTTGTATAAATTTTGTAAGATCTCATTTGTATTTGCTTGTTCCTGATTGCATTTCTTCTTGTAAGCTTGTACGAGGCTTCTCTGCCTCAACAAAGGAGATCTTTCATAGTGTATGAGAGAATAAGAATGAGCAGATCCTTGGATTAGTCACCTCAAGGAGGTGGATACCAAGTAAAATCGGAGGTATTAGCATTGCTCAAGTTTCTGATGCGACAAATCCTCATCGAGCAAAAATTGAAGCTAATCACCCCCCTCTAGCTCACGTACCGATTCTAACAAGTGGTATCAGAGCGAGGATGCTCTTCTTTGAACTCATAGCCAAGGGTGTAAGAGCTAGAGGAAGAAGAAGAAGTTGAAGAAATCCTAATTTCATGAAATCATTATCAAGAGGTTTCAACTTCAATAATGGTGTTTGGCTACGACATTCAGGCAACTCCACCATCAATAAAGAAAATTTTAATCTTTGGAAGACAAAGATCAAAAATTTCTTCACGATGGATATAGATTAATAGTTTGCTCTAATGGAGGGTTTTAAAGCTCCAACAAGCAACAAAGGAAAGCTTCTCAAGAAAAGTAAATGGAGTGAGGAGCAAATCAAGAGATGCGAGGCCAATGACAATGTAACCAAATTGTTGGTCAATCTATTGCCAAGCACAATCTTGAGCCAAATTGGAGAATTTCAAGATGCCAAAGTGCTTTGGAGAAAATTAGTAAAGCTTCATGAGGATCCATCCTCAACTAAGTGTGACAATAAAGTCAAATAGAATAACTATTTGTATCATATACATGAGGATTTCGGAGGTTGAGAGGTGCTCAACATCAGAGGATGAAGGTGAAGAGGCATCCACCTCAATGGTTGAGGGGGAGCATAACTCATCAATGCCGGAACAAGAAGAAGTTTCTACATCTGGATCAAATGAAGAAGAGTCAAGGGCCACCTTAACAACTTATGAAGGTATAACAATTTCAATTTGTAAAAATAAAAATCATATTATTTGCTTTGAGTGTAGGAAAAAAGGACACTACAAGAGTAAGTGTCCAAAATTGCTCATGAAAAGGTCAAGTGGCACCCAAGAGGAAGGAGAAGCAAGAGGAGGTCGACCCCATGACATGAAAGGACAAGAAGCACATTGTATGCTTCTCATTTAAACAAAAGGGATATTATCGGAACCAATATCCAAAGGGGAAGGATTCGACCAAGGCCAAAAGAAAGAGCTTAATCATAGGGGAAGACTCCAAGAACAAAACAAAGGTACCATTAGGTAATGGTCCTTATGTTGATCATGATGATATGCATGCTAGAAATAATTTTTATCATTTCAATGCTATTTATTTTGAAAATAAGAGACATGAAAAACCTAAGGAGATCTATAGAACCTTCCTTGATAGGACTACCACACCTAAGGATAGGGAGAAATCTAGGTCGTTCAATGGTAGACCTACACAATCCAAGGTCAAGAAAAATTTCCAAGGCAATGTTAGAAAATTGAGCCTTGAGGAAATAATGATTACGAATCAAGTTTTGAGGTCAAAACTTAAAAAATTAGAAAAATCCTTTAAAAGAATAGAAAATCTTCTTAAGAGATGAAAGGATTAAAATCTAAATTTAGGAAATCAAAGACACTCTAAGGGCAAGAGAAGTTTGGGTTGCAAACCTAAAGCCAGGGTAAATGGGTCCTCTCACCATAGAGTTCTATATAGTTATAGAACTAAATCTAGGTCTAGGAGTCAAGTGAAGGTCACAAGGAAAGACATCCCGAGAGTTGACCAAAACAAGATTAGCATGACTAAGGCTTCGGATAAGCCTAGGAAGGTAATAAGGAAGGTATCAAGGGAAGTCATCCCTAGTGAATATCTAGAGAACCCAAGGAGTACAAATAAATTTTGCGTTCCTAAGAGTATGTTCATCACACCCTAGATGAGTTTGGAGAGTGTCAACTCTAATTGGAAGGGTAGTTAACCCAACCTTGATGTAGTTGATAGTTTGGAACATTTTCAAGAAATAATTACCCTTGAAAATGAGAAATTTTACTATTTACTCTTGGGAGTAAAATTATGCCAAACTATGTTTTTGGAAGATTGAACTTGACAAAGTTGACACAACTATGTTAGAATCGATAGATATGCTAAGTTGGGAGTTTTGGCATTATTTTAAAAAAAATTAGAGACAAAATTAGGATTATCAATAGCTTAGCGATGAGTTATTGAAACTTTGATAGAAAATTTAAATATTTTTTTATGCTAATATGTCATGATTTATGTGCCTTATTATATGTCATGACATCATAATTCATCATTCATATTTTAGTATGTAAATATCATCTGTCATGTCATACATGCATCATTTAGTAAAAATATTTTCTCCTTTGAAAATATCCATATGATGCATGCCATGATCATTATTATGCATTATTGAATTTAAAGACATTGACATTAATTGTCATCGTAGGTGGATGATCAAAATTTATAATATCTAGTTAGAAATGTATGAATCCTTAGTTTAGTAAGAACATGATTATTACATCTCACAAGACCATAAGTTGACTTCTATGTGTTTTAAGACACATTAGATACAACTGAGATGTTAAGATGAAGAATAAAACTCAAGGTGTTAATAAAGTGCATCTAATTGAGTTTTCATTTCATCCAAAATAAGAATGTACATGAACTCCAATCATTGGAAAAGTTAATGTACAAGTCATATGCATTTAGCTCAAAGAACATGGTTGGAAATTGTGTTTGAAAATCATTTCAAAACCTGTTTCGAAAACCTTGGTGAAGACTATCTTTTGATAGAACTCATCATTGATAAAGTGGATAAAAAATGGAGTGAAACATTGAAGTGTTTCAATGGTTTCTAATTTTGTATCAGCCTTTAAAAATGAGTTATATTTTCATAGAAAACTATTTTTTCATGATAGTATATGTCATAAATAATGTTTACACAAAATTTTATAATTTTTAAAATTTTATAGAATAATTTAGGAGTTTTTAAAATTCAGATCTGAATTTATTTTTATAAATCAGAAACTCCTAATTGATCAGGTGATCCATTAAGACATACACCAATCGATTGGTGAAGATTTTCCATGAACACAAAAGCTCGCATAATCAATCGGTTGATCGATTAAGGGTAGTCGTAATCGATCACTGGATCGATTAAGGCATGGGTTAATCGATTAGGACACAACAACAATTGATTGGCATGATTAAAATTGTCTGATTTTAGTCCACTAACCCAATTTTGAGTAACTTCACAATCCCTAACCCTTTAAAATACTTTATAAGTATGTTTGAGTGAATTTCATGATGAAATCAAAATGGGAGATGATTTTCGTGAAAAATATAGGGTTAAGAAGAGGTTTTGATTCAAGTTTTGAAATTTGAAACCTCATAACCTCGCATTGAGATTCCCTAAAGGTTTAGGGACTTAAAAATTATTTTTGGTGCAATGATAGAGGTTTAGAGCATGTTTTGAGGGGAGGTCTCCCTTAAAATCATGTGTTTTATTTTTTTATAAAGATTGGGAATCTTCATCGTGATGAATGGTCGAGGTTGAATATGTGTTACAATGAAAAGTATAGGATTTTCATTGGATGCCTTTGAGCATATTGACTCTCGGGGAGAGTTTTTGATGTGTGTCAAATGGGGAGAAAATATAGGCGAATGTGGATTAGTCTAACTCAAATATATTGTCAAACATTAAAAATGGGAAAATTGTTGGTGCAATCTTCGTTAGGTCAAGGTTGACCTAGTTTTACTAGGCTCGAATAAGCTTGAGTTTTGATATTTGACAATAATGTTTGAATATTGTGTGAGTCAAGTGAGTCAAGGTTGACTGGAGACTTGACTGGTGAAGTCCAGGTAGATCAGGGAGATCATATGCTAGCATGGTTAAAGTCCTAGTGGGACTAGGCACACCTAGTAGGACTAGGTGAAGCCCAGGTGGATCGGGGAGATGACACGTTGGCTAGGAAAAAGTCCTAGTGGGAATAGGCATACCTAATGAGACTAGGTAGAGTCTAGGTGGATTGGAGAGATCGTAAGATGACACAGGAACAGTCCTAGTGGGACTAGGTAGACCTAGTTGATAACTAAGTGAAGTCCAAGTGGATCAGGGAGATCACACATTAGCATGGGAAAACCCTAGTTGGGAACTAGGGTTGGTCAAAGGTTTGATCGGACACTTGGTGAGGATGTCCTAATTGGTCACAGTTGACCGGGGTTAGGCAAGAGAATCCTAGACTTGTCCACACAACTTAGGGTTGGGTCAATCGATTAGCATTGGTTTCACGTGAATAGAAGTCTTCTTAATCGATTGGGTGATCGATTAAGGAGGGAGCAAATATATTGGGTGATCAATTGAGAGAGTTGTGTCGCGAGAATAGAAACAGGCTGAATCGATTGGGTAATCGATTCAGCATCCTCTTAATCGATTGGGCAATCGATTAAGGAGGACTGTAATCGATTGACCAATCGATTACGGTTGTATTGCGAGATAACATAGAATGGTGCTGAATTTAGCAATCGAGTAAGATCTTCTTGATTGATTGGCTAATTGATTAAGCTTCAAATATTAGTCATTGAACGGCTAGATCTGACGTGACAATCGATTGAGTAATCGATTAGGGAAACCCTAGGTCATGGGTATATATGGTATTCACACAGGTTTGAAGTGCAACTCATCGCATCTCTTCCTCTCCTTTCATCGTCATTTAAAGACAAGTCTTGGAGCATAGTATTGTTGCATTTCTAAGGTTTTAGAGATGATTCCAAGCTAGAAGAAAGCAAGAAAAGCAAAGAGAGCTCATTTGTATAAATCTTGTAAGATTTCATTTCTATTTGCTTATTCTTGATTGTATTTCTTCTTATAAGTGTTGGATCGAGAGAACCGATAGAGGGGGGTGAATATCGAAAAACGTTCGGATTTTAGGATTAGAGAAATTATGCAGCGGAATAAAACAATCAAACGCAAACACAGGTAGTTTTACTTGGTTCGGAGCCTAGGTTGACTCCTACTCCAAGGCCCACGGTCGTTGACCGTTTTCAGCGGGCAATTCTATAAGTTCGCAAATCAGTTTACAGTATTGAATTACAAATATAGCAAAGTAAACTTTAAAAATGAAAACTCTTCTTTTACCGACGTCTGATGTAGGTTGTCTTTTTTCGGAGCAGCGGGACGTCGTCGGCGCTTGAGTCTCGAGTCGGGAGGTTTCCAGAGCAGAGCGCGAGAGCAGAAGAGCGTAGAAGCGTTGAATGAATTGTTGTTCGAAGCCTTGGGGTCGAGGGCCCTTTTATAGGCCCTGGGGGCGCCCGGAACGTCGGGGGCGCCCCCCCATGTGTCGGTCGATCCGCCTCCATCTCGGTCAGCTTCTGATCCCTTCAATCTAGGGATCAGATCATGACCGGGGCGCCCGGGACGCTGGGGGTGCCCGGCTTGACCGGGTCAGAGCTTATCCCTTGGCTTCGCTGGCATCTGCTTCGATGGCTTGCGCAGGGGCGTCCGGGACGCTGGGGGCGCCCGGGAGCAGCGGGGGCGCCCAGGAGCACGGGGGCGCCCCGAAAATGAACTGTCGAAGCCTTCTTTTGCATTATGTGTTTTGTGTTCACCTTGGGGGTGCCCGGGACACTCCGGGCGCCCTGGTCAGCTGTTGCCTCACTCCTTTGAGGCTCTCTGAGCTGCAGACACTCGTTCCTTCGGTCTTGCATCCAGGGTTAGTCCGAAACACCATAAAGCAATAAGATGTTAGTTTATACAACCTTAGCTGTCTTGGTTCTGACTTTGGGCCTCCAAAATGGAACCCTAGGTCGAACCGACGCCTACTGTTCCCTCGACGGGGAACGCGTCCTCACCTACTCCTCTCGGGAGAATGTACCTGATGCCAACTGGCTCCTCCGGTTGGACTTTTTCCCAGCAGTCCTTCACCAGGTCTTGGATACCAAGCTGTCCTTCGCCCGGTGCCTAGCAGCTGTCCTTCGCCCGGTGCCTAGCAGTCCTTCGCTAGGTCTTTAGTCCCAAGCTGTCCTTCGCCTGCCGCCTAGCAGTCCTTCGCTAGGTCTTTGTATCCTGGCATTCCTTCGCTCGGTGCCTAGCAGTCCTTCGCTAGGGCTTTGTATCCTGGCATTCCTTCGCTAGGTGCCTAGCAGTCCTTCGCTAGGGCTTTGTATCCTGGCATTCCTTCGCCAGGAGCCTAGCAGTCCTTCACTAGGGCTTTGTTTCCTGCACACTCAGTGAATATTGTTAGATCACAAATAAACTTAACTTTGAATCCTTTGCCAATATCAAAACAAGGTTTGATATGGTGCTTCCTGCACCAACAATCTCCCCCTTTTTGATTTATGGCAACACAATTCAAAGTCAAGTTAAAAACTTATAACAGTTAAGAACATAAGGTAAACAATGAAGTATAACTGTTTATGAACAAAAAAAATTTTACAAAAAAAAAATTTAATTCTCATACTCCCCCTAAAACCCTGAATACTTGTTGAATACTTAACTTTAACCTTTCCTCCCCCTTTGACATATATCAAAAATAATACATGGGCAAACAAGGTTTTGGATAGAGAGTTCTAAGTTTTTGACAAAGTGTTGAAAAGAAACATATTCATAAACAACTTTTTACACTTAGACAATTTTCTAATTTGAAAGGCAAACCTAAGTTTTGTTTTTAAAAAAAACTTATACTTACAAGGCTTTGCAGAAAAAGTTTACTTAGGCAAGATTTTGAAGCCAAATTTCTCTTAAAATGTTTCCACTTTGAGAATTTGCACACTTAGAAGAGTTTGCTTGGAAATACTTTGTGTATTTTGAAAAACAAAATCTTTGAACAATTTCTAGACATGTTTTTTTTAAACACTTTACTTAGAAACATTTGTCAACATTTTCAAAAAGTTTTTGCTCAGACAAATTTTTTTACTAAGAAAAATTTTACTTAGGAAAAACATGCACTTAAAAAATTTAAAACACTTAGAAAGTTTTGCTTTTCGAAAAGGAGAAAAAAATTCCTTTCTTTCTTTCTTGCTCTCCCCCTTGGCTATATATATATCAATAAAGAAATATATTTTAAAATAAGTTTTAAGAAAAAGTTTCTGTAGCAGAGTCTATGAGTTTTGAAAACATAAAAATACTTAGTATAATTCTTGAAAGCATAGCAAAAGCTTAAATTGCACCAACAAAACTCCACTTTGAAAGGTATTGTGCAATTTTGATAAAAGATTTTGTATTTATAGGCAAATCTTTAGAAAATTCACGTACCTAGAATACTATTGCCTTAGAAAAGTATTAGTACTTTTTGAAAATATTATATTTTAAAAAATAGAAGTACTTTTGAATGATATTATGTATTTTTGACAATATAAGTACTTTTGAACATAATATGCAATTTTTTTTAAAATTAATTTTATTTTGAAAACATAATATTTGACTTGGTTTCTTTTCCAGTCTGACACAATCCTAGGAAACCTTGTTAACTACATGGACATTTTCCTAAGTGTCCTAGAAATTTTTCAATCCAAGTAAATATTATAAAAGTAACTTCATAAGTCACAAGAATTTTGAAAAATAAAATAATAGTATTTTGGAACAAAAATTATTTAAGTTTTCAAAAGGATTTTAAACTTGCAGTGCATGAAAACATATAATTTAAAAAAATGTTCAATAATTCTTTTAATCTCCCCCTAAGCTTGACCCAGTCCTAGGAAGCTTGTTGACTACAAGCGATTTTCCTCTGAGTTTTAGGGTTTGATAAGAATTATCTAATAACTTCAAAACAAATAATTACCAAAAAAAACATTTCAGAAATTCTTCTTTTGACTTAAACTCCCCCTAAATTTGACACATCCTAGGAGTCCTTGTAGATCATGAAGTGGATCTTCCTCTGTGTCTTTAGGGTTTATTAAAATCAAAAGAATAATTTTGAGTAACCTTCTGAGTATGATCACTTTCAAGGAGATAAATTTTTGAAAACACAAATTGGAATGATAGCACAGTTTTTGAAAATCGTGATGTTAATTTTTCAAAGAGATAGTAATATACGAGGGTTTTTGAGTCAACTTTTGAAAACCTTATTTTGAGATGATAGTAAGTTTTAGAGCATAAGGCTTTTGAAAAAAATTTGAATTTTTCAAAAAAGATTAAGAAGAACTCCCCCTGTATCCGACACAATCTGACTTTTATCTAAGTTCCTTAAGGGATATTAGTGTTGACCAAGTTTGACTATGTGGATTAGGGTTGACTATTTTGACCAAGTTAATGACTAAATAAGAACAAGCCCTAGACTCTATTTATTGTGATATTTGACATGAAATTAAAAAATGTTAGGAATGGAAAAGTAGGGTATAGTACAAAAAATTAGAGGTAAGTTTGAATAACTTTTGCAAACTTTTTTATTTAAAAGGATAGTGAATCATGCTTTTAGGTCCTAGATGTCTCACCCAGTTCTACGTGGTCAAACATGTTAACCTTATGGGTTGTGTGAGACAAATATTTAATTTTAAAAAAATGGTTAATTTTGAAACATTAAACCTTAGTTTAAAAGTTTTGAGGATTTTGAAATTAATTAGAATTTTAACTTTGAATTTTAAAAATTGTTAAGTTGAATTTTGAAAATAATTGATTGAAAATAATTAAGTTGAATTTTGAGAATAATTAATTGAAAAATAATTAAGTTGAATTTTGAGAATAATTAATTGAAAATAATTAAGTTGAATTTGATAATAATTAATTGAAAAATAATTAAGTTGAATTTGATTTGTACGGTTGAATGGGTTGGACTAAACTTTTAGGTCCTGAGCATCTCACCCATTTCTAAGTGACAAAACAAGGTATTCTTATCTGTTTTGTGAGATGCTTTAAATTTTATCTTTGAATTTAAATTAAAGGCTATGATTTGATTGAAGCTTGTGTTAGATTCAAGTTTAACAAACGACAATTTGAAAGTAAGTTTCGATAATTGGCTTCCAGGTCTTGGCGAGG
The DNA here is from genome assembly GCA_024364735.1 of Boesenbergia rotunda. Lineage (NCBI taxonomy): Eukaryota > Viridiplantae > Streptophyta > Magnoliopsida > Zingiberales > Zingiberaceae > Boesenbergia > Boesenbergia rotunda. The sequence goes on from JAGFNQ010004997.1 coordinate 9,114, forward strand.
CACAGAGGCCTTCTTTAGCCGTAGCCTTATTGGATCAACAACCCTTTCCTAGACAAAGCCTTTTAAAGAAAGATCATTTTCAAATTATTTTCTGAGAAACTTTGGTCTAACTAGTTTAGGATTCGGAGAGGTAACTTCGGCTAGTTCCACCGGATTAAAAAGACCAAATAGGGTACTCCTTACCCTACTTGACTCCTTAGTCAGGCTTCCCTAACGTACTATCATCAAACCTTGTCTTAATACTAGGTTGTTCAAGTTTCAATTTAATTAGGTCCTTAATCTAACCAATCCTAAATCTAAGAAGAAAAAAATTAAGATTGCAAAGAAAATAAACAAGCAAACAAAGAAAAATTATCTAAGTCACATCATAATTGAAATAATACTCAGTTTTTTTAACGTCAGCAAGGTTGGGAATTAAGTTTTCTAACATATTAGCCTTAACTAATTTATATAAATTAATTACGTTCTTTGAGGTAAATATTAGATTTTTAAATATTGTAAATTTACATTTTGATTCCCGGTTGGGAATCTCCCCCTTGATACTTGCCGTCTTTCCTTTTTGTGTCTTTAGCATCTTGTAGTGATCATGAGTTGATCGGATCAGTTTGGTTCGATCTCCTCCATTGTCTTCTTCGTCAGATTCTGAGTCTGAGTTAGACTCGGGTTCAGGTTGAGCCTTTTTCTTGGTTGACCTTCCAGTTTTACCTACAATAAAGGCAATACCTTTCTCGGCCAAATTGCAGTTAGTCTGTTCATGCAGTTCTAATTCGAAGAATAATTCATCTAATTTTATTTTTGAAAGGTCCCTTGAAACCTTGTATGCATCTACCATAGATGCCCACAAGGTGTTTCTAGGGAAAGCATTTAAAGCATACCTTATTAGGTCACGGTTTTCTACCTTGTGACCAATAGTGTGTAGACCATTCATTAGTTCTTGAATCCGAGCGTGTGAGCTGCTGTTTCGTTGTCGGCCATTTTGATGGTGTACAGCTTGTTCAGGAGCAGATCGCTCTTGCTGATCCGAGTGTATGATGTTCCTTCGTGCAGCTCGATCAGTTTTCCCCACAGCTCCTTGGCACTGTTGAAAGGGCCCACTCGGTTCAGCTCCTCTCTTGTTAAGCCGCATTGAAGGGTCTGGGTCGCCTTTGCATCCACTTCAATTTTCTGTTTCAGAGCGGTGTCCCACTCTGTGTAGCTTTGAGGTACTCCTTCAGCATTTCTCGGAATCTCCAGTCCAGACTGGATGATTATCCATATGTCCACCTGAGTTTTCAGGTGGACCTCCATTCGACTTTTCCAGTAGGAAAAGTCTTCTCCACTGAAAAGAGGAGGGCTGGCTGTCCTGAATCCTTCTTGCATGGCCATTAGATATATTATCTGAAAATGAGATAAGAAAAAGAAGAACTTTGTCCCAAGACTTGGTCTTGGATTAGTAGTGCGGGATAAAGAAAATTAAATATCGAGGGGTGTTGCACCAACCTCGATCAACGAGAAGAAATTCGAACGAAAAAAAATATTAGACGAAGTTCGAATGAGAAAAAAAATATTAAACGAAATTCGAACGAAGAAAAATATTAAGTGAAATTCGAACGAGAGAAAAATATTAAAAGAAAAAAATTCAAAAAATTTTCAAATTGGTGGTTGCACCAAATTTGAACTTCCCCGCTCTGATACCACTTGTTGGATCGAGAGAACCGATAGAGGGGGGGTGAATATCGAAAAACGTTCGGATTTTAGGATTAGAGAAATTACGCAGCGGAATAAAACAATCAAATGCAAACACAGGTAGTTTTACTTGGTTCGGAGCCTAGGTCGACTCCTACTCCAAGGCCCACGGTCGTTGACCGTTTTCTGCGGGCAATTCTATAAGTTCGCAAATCAGTTTACAGTATTGAATTACAAATATAGCAAAGTAATCTTTTAAAACGAAAACTCTTCTTTTACCGACGTCCGATGTAGGTTGTCTTTTTTCGGAGCAGTGGGACGTCATCGGCACTTGAGTCTCGAGTTGGGAGGTTTCCGGAGCAGAGCGTGAGAGCATAAGAGCGTAGAAGCGTTGAATGAATTGTTGTTCGAAGCCTTGGGGTCGAGGGCCCTTTTATAGGCCCTGGGGGCGCCCGGAACGTCAGGGGCGCCCCCCCCCCCCACGTGTCGGTCGATCCGTCTCCATCTCGGTCAGCTTCTGATCCCTTCAATCTCCAGATCAGATCTTGACTGGGGCGCCCGGGACGCTGGGGGCGCCCGGGTTGACCGGGTCAGAGCTTATCCCTTGGCTTCGCTGGCTTCTGCTTCGATGGCTTGCGCAGGGGGTGCCCGGGAGCACGGGGGCGCCCCGAACATGAACTGTCGAAGCCTTCTTTTGCATTATGTATTTTGTGTTCACCTTGGGGGCGCCCGGGACACTCCGGGCGCCCTGGTTAGCTGTTGCCTCACTACTTTGAGGCTCTCTGAGCTGCAGACACTCGTTCCTTCGGTCCTGCATCCAGGGTTAGTCCAAAACACCATAAAGCAATATGATGTTAGTTTATACAGCCTTAGCTGTCTTGGTCCTGACTTTAGGCCTCCAAAATGGAATCCTAGGTCGAACCGACGCCTACTGTTCCCTCGACGGGGAACGCGTCCTCACCTACTCCTCTTGGGAGAATGTACCTGATGCCAACCGGCTCCTCCGGTTGGACTTTTGCCCAGCAGTCCTTTGCCAGGTCTTGGATACCAAGCTATCCTTCGCCCGGTGCCTAGCAGTCCTTCGCTAGGTCTTTAGTCCCAAGCAGTCCTTCGCTAGGTCTTTAGTCCCAAGCAGTCCTTCGCCTGCCGCCTAGGAGTCCTTCGCTAGGTCTTTGTATCCTGGCATTCCTTCGCCAGGTGCCTAGCAGTCCTTCGCTAGGGCTTTGTATCCTGGCATTCCTTCGCCAGGTGCCTAGCAGTCCTTCGCTAGGGCTTTGTATCCTGGCATTCCTTCGTCAGGAGCCTAGCAGTCCATCGCTAGGGCTTTGTATCCTGGCATTCCTTCGCTAGGAGCCTAGCAGTCCTTCGCTAGGGCTTTGTTTCCTGCACACTCAGTGAATATTGTTAGATCACAAATAAACCTAACTTTGAATCCTTTGCCAATATCAAAACAAGGTTCGATATGGTGCTTCCTGCACCAACAATAAGCTTGTACGAGGCTTCTCCGCCTCAACAAAAGAGATAATTCATAGTGGTATGAGATAGTGAAGAAGAGTATATCCTTGGATTAGTCAGCTCAAGGAGATGGATACCAAGTTAAATCGGAGTGTTAACATTGCTCAAGTTTTCGCTGCAACAAATCTTCATCAAGCAAAGATTGGAGCTAAGCACCCCCCTCTAGCTCGCCTATCGGTTCTAACACCAAGGACTAACGGGATAACCGAAGGGCATGCTCCAATGGTATATCTATTAGATACATCTTCTTATGGATTTTTCACATGGATCGCTTAAGGGATCTTGTTTTTCGCTGCGTATATTATTATTTTTCGCTTAGAGATCCCAACACCTTTGGGCGGGCACCCATGTCAGGCTCCAAGGCTGTCTACGCGGTGGCAGCCTTGACCCATGCCACTAGGTTTTGGCGCCCTTGGTGAGCCTACCGAATAGGGAATGGGCATCCATTGTAGGTCATGGAGCTCATCTTGTGTTCTTCAACTCCAATTTTCGCTTCGATTCACATACTTGTTATCCAAAATACACGAAAGTATTATCCAAATATAGAAAATCATAGAAATAAGGCAAAAGATATAATCAAAGTAGAATCCATGTATGCAAAGTAGGTCAAAATTAGTGTGAAATCATAATGAAAACCCTATACTTTTCATGCTTATCAGCATCGCTCGCCTGTCATGGGCGCCCACATCAACTCCGATGCCTTCTACCTCATCGGCATATTGATCGTCGTCGGCCTCGACTTCTAGCTTTGTCTCGGCTTCGTTGGCAAATCAATGAGAATTCTCAATGTCCAACAGTTGTTAGTGGATTTTGCTAATTTAGTTCTAGATGATCTTCCTCTTAGGCTATTACTTGAAACTACCCTAAACTCAAGGACAAGTTCTTTCTACCCAGGGTGACTGATGTAGGAGGACAATGTTTTGAGCACGACAACCATCACAGCGGCACCATATGTAAAATACGGCGATTCGAAAATCCGGACCAGAAAATATTTCGGGATTTTTCTAGATTGAGTCTAGGGTTTCCGACCCCTTAGGCGAAGTTTCGGGGAGTTAAATGGAATAAAAGTATACATTTTGAGGGCTTAAGGGCTAGTAAAGCAAACTAGGGGAGTTAAATGATAAAAATCAGAAATCATAAGGGTTTAGTGTGAAATGGGAAAGAGTCAGGGGCTTTTCTGCAAAAGACCCCTTCCCCCCCCCCCTTTTATTTCATTTTCCCGAGCCCTAGCCGCTGACCCGATTCCCTCATCATCTATTCTTCACGAAACCTAGCCGCCAGCGCCGATCGACTCGACCTCTTCCTCCCCTCGTGCCCTAGCCGCAAGCGGCAGCCAAGCGGCGACTCTCCTCTCTTCTCTCCGTTCGGGCGCAGCCACAGACTCGACTCCTTTTTTCTTCTTCTTCGCACGTGCCCTAGCTGCAGCGCCGACTCTTCAATCGTCGTAGCCAAGCAACTGAAGGGTCGATCTCTTCCTCTAGCCTAGAACAGGTGGGTTGTTAGACCTAGGATTTCTAGGTTGTGTTGACTCTAATTGAAGGTTGAATGTTGATTTTCTGTAGCTACTCTAGCAAGAATTGGTTTGCAACCAATTTGATCAGATTTTGATCGAAGCAAAGGAGTTGATATTAGCTGATCTCTTTCCTCTCGTGCGGTGTCACCAGATTCGGAGCAGAGAGGTGGCTGTCGGCTACTGTCAGGTGAGGTGCTATGTTTATGGGTTCAGTGAAGTATCATTGATAGCTTGATTGGTTTCATAGACCCTATATTAGATCTCTTTGGGCGAATAGATTTGCAATTGAATTGATCATGCGATTATAGTTTGTTTATAGATCTGTGTTGGATCAGTGTGACCTATAGCGATTTCGTATCGATGGCTCTTGATTTTTGATCTGCTCGGGTTCATAGCTTGTTAGCCCTATTTTTCTGGATTTCTTTATGGACAACAATATGATGCGTGTAAGGATTCTATTTTTTTGAGATCACATATAGTTTCTGGTGTGATGCTCAGTGTTGAATTTTTATCCAATTAATATTAGGTTTGGGAATCACAGTTGCTTTCGGTTTTGGTTTTGAACATGGATTTTGGCAGTTTGCCCGTGACCTTCTAAGGCTCTATTATAAGTTGTGATGTTAATGAGGAGTCTATTTAGAGCTAGTGGAAGGTGGTTGAATTATGAATTAGGTCTAATTTGAGATTAAACTTAATAACCTAAACTTGATAATTTGGGTCCCAAAACCTAATATGAATCTAATCGGGGTAATTTTGGATAAATAAGGGTTAATCATCTAATTATGGTTAATTAGATGAAACGAGAATAATTAGAAAGATCCTAATTACTTGAGATAGCTCGTTAGCTATAAATTATAGATTTTTTTTGTAGCTAAACATTATGCCTTTGGTAGAGGGCATTAATTAGATTTAGCATTGCTGACTATCAGACGGGAGGTTCTTGCTGATACGAGCATCCACTTTGAGGCGGGTACCCCTTGACTTATCTTGTTGATATTGTCATATTGTTATGTATGGTTTATTATAGATAGCAGTTAGTCATATGCTATATCTGCCTTAGTATACCTACATTTGATATATGTTGATTATCCTTGAGGTTATCTTCCGTTTAGCTTCATACAGTCTCAATAGTTGCCATGTATATATATATACATATATGTGCATAGATGTAGAGATATGTTCCCTCTTGCATTTTGACATTGATAGATCACTGGTTACTTTTTCAGTATACCTAGTAGGTTACTTATATTCCATAATATAGGATTCAGACCTATACCTAGCACACGGAGGTGTTAGTTGAGGACTTGGTGGGTGTATATGCGTTTGGGTCATGCACCATCCTTGCATTATTGCATGCTGACGATCATCAGCTCCTATGTAGTCTGAGCCCATTGTCAGTTACATGAGGATATGCACACACATCCACTCAGGGGTAGTGACTACCATAGGGTGTGTGCATTTGCCCTGTATTGCTCCGCACGATCACTATTTGGAGGGTGGTTCCGGTGCATGGTAGCAGCCAGGGATCCCTTCTCGTCCTGAGGCACGAGAAGATGAGAACTAGACTCCCCCATTGCTTGGGGTAGGAGAGTGACCTCCGCCAGCATCCTGTCCACTCGGTCACTCAGGAGCAGTGATAGCAGGGTGTGTACAGTTGTCATAGCCCTACCCACGCGGACGTTCATTTATGATAGGTGGACGGTGCCTGACTGGCGTCAGGGGTGACACATGTCATTGCACCATGTGCATATTTGCATCGTGCATTGTTTGCTGCATTTGATTTCTGCACTCGATTGACATGCATATACTGGAGACTTGTTTACCTGGGATTATATGTTGTACTTGTTTCATAGGGATTTTGTTTCACCCTCTACAGGATAGATGGATTTTGGTATGTACCTTTATTCAGTGTCTTTAGCATATACCCTTGTCTATTATTCATATGAGACTGTATCAGCGTAAATCCTTATCGTTATTATAACATACTATGCATATCTGCTGGGTATTCGCTGAGTTTATGGACTCACACCGTTGCCATACTTTTTGATTTCAGGTTGATATCTGCCAGGAGGGTCCGAGTCGCCAGTCCCGCGCTTGCTACTACACCTGATTTGGTTTTATGCATTATTTTCTATTTTTGAACCATGTTATGTTTTATTCCGTTGCATTGGAGTTTTCGTGGACTTGTAGTACTTGTCTTTCTTTATGGGATTGTACTTTTGAGTCCTATGTTGGACTATGTGTATGGTTTTGCTTCGTTACTGCCCCCTGGCAGCTCAGGTAAGTCTGTGGTTTGGATTTATGATCATTTTGTCATATATACTGCTATTTTGTTTGGATTGAGGCCTGAGGCCTATTTAAACTGCGTGGTGATGCTTTATATATTGTATGTATGTGTAAAGTATCCGCCGGACAGGGGAGGTACTGTCCGATTTTCTATTGGATTAGCAGCTCCTTGATCTCGGGGCGTGACACCATACACTACGCGTGGTTGCCCCGCCAGCCATCTACTATTGGGTATTTTCCTAACTTCTCTGATCATGTGATTTCTGCTTTGTTTCCCTATTTAATCTCGATGCCATTGTTGATTCAGAGTTCCCTCCTTCATGCAACAATTCTGGACTAACGCATTGAAGGCGGATTGGAGAGATCGAGGTGGGCTCTCCGGAGAAGAAGATCTCTTTCTAAAACTCCCACATGGTCTCTGCTCTCGTCGGATCTAAACATGGGCTCATCATTCTTTGCTTATCTTAGGGAAAGATTTGGTTGTTTGGTGTTGGATTTTGGATGAATTATTGTTGGATAGTATCGAAACAGCATGGATGAATCGTAATCTAATCCAATCGTAGCTTCTAGTAGGTTTTGTTTTGTTTCTATTTTGGAATTTGGGTTGTAGCTTAAAGTTTTTAAGTTTGTGATACTGTGTCATTTGATCACTATTAGCTTGGTATTGATCAATAGATGGATGAGTTAGGGTTATGAATTGTATAATTGAAAGCGGTCTTGTTGGGAATTGGTTCTGTGGTGGAATAGGTTTGTTTTTGTTTGGCTTTATTTCTATCAAACCTAAGGTGTTGTCATGAATTGGGTTCCAAATGGTGGGTATTGTTTTGGATCTAGGATGGAAATCATGCTTTGAGGTTGTGTTTTATCGAGAGACAGAATTTGGACAAAAGTTTTGTTTTGGAAATGATTTCGTGAGCTTTGGTTCTATGATCTTTTGTTTCCCTATAGTGTAACACCCTAAGCTTTATGATTAGATCAGTGTGGTTGAGTTCTTTGGGTCTTCTTTCTTTTCCCTCCGTGAGTTGATTGATTGGGTTTGTGCTTTGGTCCCTTGATCATGTAATTGCTACCATGGGCTATTAAGTTTGGGATAGTTTCATTTGGATTTAGGTTTATTGTGTAGCTCTATAAATAGGGTGTAAATCACTATATGTTAGTTCTGTTTGGGTGTGGTATTGGCCTATTTTTAGAGATTTTGCTGTTCAGTTAGTTTTACAACCCTTTTAGCTATAGGATGCTATGAAGGATGAGTATACGTCAATCATTAACAGTGTTAGGGGTGTTGGAATGGTTTGACTTCACGTCATTAGTTTAGTTGGATTAGAATGGTAATGATAACCACTTATTCCATTAGGGTTTTGGGGTTAACCTCGAAGTTGTAAACCCCTAACTTAGTGGTTTGTTTTCCATATGGTTTTGTCGAGCTCCTACCGGGAGCTACAATTGATGGTTTCTTCCCATTCGGTTAGATTGCTCTCTATGTCCCCGGATTAAAATTTTCTATTAATTAGAAATAATACGGATGGGAAAACCTTTCCGAACAACCTTTTCATCATCGTACTATTCGATTGAGTGATCTCTTGAACAAACTTGTTGTTCAAGCAATCTAACTCTTTTGTTGAATAGCTACGGAATAGATGACGATGTTTAGATCGCCGATTTTTGTGTTTGATTTCGGGTCCATGACAAAACATGAAATACAATGTAAAAAAGATACAAGAATGAAACAAAACAAGATTTATACCTCTTGTTTACCTCTTGATCTTCTATCGTATTCCTACCCTCTTCTTGGGTGTCGTGTGGGCGATGGTCTTCCAAGAAACGAAGTCACCAAAGCCCTCTTCCTTCTTCTTTCTCCTTGCGTCGAAAACTTCCAAGGAAGAAAGTTTTCTTCTTCCTTCTTCCTTCTTCCTTACGCCGAGAGCCTAGTCCTTCTCCAAGGATGCACACGCCACAAAGAAGAGAAGAGAAGGAAGAAGAAGAAGAAGAAGAAGAAGAAGAAGTAAAGAACTCTCTTTCTTCTCCCACAAAGCTTAGCCACCCCTCCTTGTACTCCTTGCATGCGCCGACAAGCTCCAAGATGGAGATGCCGCAAGCCTTGGTTGCGCCGACCTCTAGTGGAGAGAAGAGAAGGTGAAGAAGAAGAAGAAGAAGAAGAGAAGATGGAAGAATTCTTCTTTCTTCTCCAACAATACCCGGCCACCCTTCTCCTTGCACCGTCGGCGCCTCCAACCCTAGGAGAGAGAGAGAAAAAAAAGGAGAGGAAAATAGAAAGGCTTAGGTTAATTCTTGGGGCCTTGGTCTCATTACTCATGATGTATATATAGGCTATAATAGGGACCATGAGGAGGAGTTGGTTTTGGTCTCCTAATGGATCCTAAACCCGACCCATTAATGATAACCCGCTCCACTAATGGGTTATCATTGAACTACCGCACCAACCTCATAATTAAATATGGGCTCCACCATATTATGTATACATAATCTCCCCGTGTTTAAGATATCGCATGTCCATTAATTAATTAAATTACTGACAATTTAATTAATTAATATCTAACTCCATGAGTAGTATCACTCAACCTTATTATCATGTCAGACCAAGTCCACTTGCAGGATTTATATGATAAACATTATGAGCTCCTCAAGAGGACAACAGCATCCTAATATATAGGACACGATTTCCTTCTATAATCAATGGCACACCATGTAAATAATATTATTTTCTAATTTATCGGGCTTATTGATTTAACAAATAAATCTCGTCCAGTAGTAAATTAAAGAAATAAATATTAAGTACATGTGCCCGTTATTATATCGGGATTAAGAGCATGTACATCATAATAACAGAGGTCTGATTCGATTATATAGTCAGCCTAAATCGAATCACCTCTAATCGGTCCTGCTCAATACACACAAAGTGCACTAGTGTAATTCTATAGTCAAGATAGACTAATACCAAATTGCACTACAATCATTCCAATGGTTTGTCCAAATCCATCTCGGTTGTGAGCCACTACTTATACTTTACAAGGAACTGATAACATGATCTTCTGTGTGGCACCATACACCATGCTATCTACAATGTAAAGTAATAGACAATAGCATATATAACAAATATAAAATGCAAACAATGACCATGTGATTCTTATTCCAAAATAGATGTTCATACAAATGCTAAGCTTTTAGTATATATCCTAACAATCTCTCACTTATACTAAAAGACTATGTTGCCATCAAAATGGCATATATCTGATTCTCATCCCCTTAACATGCCTATCATAAGCTTTCACAGGAAGGGTCGTAGTGAAAGGATCTGCCAAGTTATCCACTGATGCAATCTTGGCGACAACAACTTCACCTCGCTTTATGATGTCTCGTATCAGGTGGTACTTGCGCTCTATGTGTTTACTTGCCTTATGGGCTTGTGGTTCCTTCGAGTTTGCTACTGCACCACTGTTATCACAATAAATTGTGATAGCTCTGGGCAAACCAGGAATCACCTCTAAGTCCATTAAAAAGTTCCTGAGCTATACAACTTCTTTGGCTGCCTCAGAGGTTGCCACATACTCAGCTTCCATGGTGGAGTTCGCAATGCATTTCTTCTTGATACTCTTCCATACTATAGCTCCACCTCACAAAGTAAACACATAACCCGAGGTAGACTTACTCTTATCCCTATCTGATTGGAAATCAGAATCCGTGTAACCCACAGGGAGCAATTGATCTGCCTGGTAAACTAGCATATAATCTCTAGTCCTTTTCAGGTACTTTAATATATGCTTTACCGCAATCCAATGTTCTTATCCTGGATTACTTTGATATCTGCTAACCATGTCCATGGCAAAATAGATATCCGGTCTCGTACATAATATATCATACATGAGGCTTCCTACAGCCGAGACATAAAGAACTGCCTTCATCTCCTCTATCTCCCATGATGTTTTAGGACACATCTCCCTAGATAAAAGTACTCTATGCCGAAAAGGTAGAAAACCCCTTCTTAGAGTTTTTCATGCTAAAACGAGCTAGGATAGTGTCATGTATGAAGCTTGAGATAAGCACAACATCCTTTTCTTGTGATCCCTTATAACTTTGATCCCAAGGATGTGTCCAGCTTCTCCCAAGTCCATCATATCAAACTATTTGGACAACCATACCCTTACGTCTGACAACACTTTGACATTGTTGTCAATGAGCAAAATGTCATCTACGTAAAGTACAAGAAATATCACTATGTTTCTGTCACATCTCTTGTATACACAAGACTTATCTGAACTTTGTATGAATCCATAAGACTAGATTACCTCATCAAACTGGATGTTCCAAGATCTTGAAGCTTGGTTTAATCCATAAATGGACTAATTAAGCTTGACCACAAGATGCTTTTTGCCTTTTACAATGAATCCCTCTGGTTGCTTCATATAGATGTTTTTCTCAAGACTTCCGTTAAGCAAAGCTGTCTTGACATTCATCTGCCAAACATCATAATCTATATGAGCGGCAATAGGCAAGAGAATCTGGATAGACTTAAGCATGACTACCGGCGAAAAGGTCTCCTCATAATTGATACCCTCATTCTAAGTATACCCCTTCGCAACAAGCCTTGCTTTAAAGGTCTCTACCTTCCCGTCTAATCCTCTCTTTCTTGTGTAGATCCACTTGCATCCAATGGCTTTTACACTATCAGGTGGTTCTACTAGCTCCCAGACTTAATTAGAATCCATAGATTCCATCTCAGAATTCATCGCCTTTTGCCAAGATACCGCATCTCTATCATGGAGTGCCTCGTCATAGGTCCAAGGATCAGGTTCATATTCACCAAGGACCCAGTCCGAAGACTCTCCCAAGAACATGAATCTTTCAGGTTGTCTAACAACCCTCCCACTACGACGAGGTACTACCTGTGTATCCTCTCTGACACGCAGTGTAGTCACTTGTGGTATGTCCTCCTGTACTGTTGGTACTGAAGTAGAAACATCCCCTCTCACTTCCTCTAAAACAATCTTGCTCATGGCATGTGGTTCATTACATAATCCTCTTCTAAAAATCGGGCATTCGTGCTAATGACATCCTTCTGATCTTTAGGACTATAAAATAAACCACCTTTCGTTCCTCTAGGATAGCCTCAAACAAACGTACTTTTGTACAAGATTCCAACTTATCAGCACCTGTGCTGGACTACCCCAAATCCAAATTTGTCTCAGACTAGGCTTATGCCCAATCCACAATTCTGTGTGAGTAGAGGGTACTGATTTAGAAGGTACCAAGTTCAGAATGTATACTATCGTTTCCAGAGCATATCCCCAATACAAATTCGGTAATTCCGAATAACTCATCATCGATCTAACCATCTCCATAAGAGTCCTATTCCTTCGCTCTGCCACACTATTCTGATGGGGTGTACCAGGTGTGGACAATTAAGATTGTATCCTAACCTCTGATAAGTAACTCCTAAACTCTCCCAAGAGCTACTAACCACCACGATCAGACCGTAGTATCTTGATACTTTTACCTTGATGTTTCTCCACATCAGCCTTGAATTCTTTGAGCATGTCAAAGCACTCAGACTTGTGGCGCATCAAGTAAATGTATCCATATCTTAAATAGTCGTCAATAAATGAGATGAAATATTCAAAACCACCTCTTGCCTGGATAGACATAGGACCACACATATCAGAATGAACCAACTCCAACACATTTTTTTCTCTATACCCCTTGGCCTTAAAAGGTCTCTTGGTCATTTTACCTTCCAAGCAAGATTCGCAGGTTGAGAAGTCTTCCACCACCAATGAACCTAAAGGTCTATCGGCTATCAACCTTTGAATTCTACTAAAGTTAATATGACCCAATTGTGGGATTGGATTGAATCGATAGAGGGGGTGAATATCGATTGTTAAATTTTCGAAAATAAAGAGAGTAACTACGCAGCGGAAAAAGAAAAAACAATCGCTAACACTTTTTGTTTTTACTTGGTTCAGAGTCACAGTCGGCTCCTACTCCAAGGCCCACGGTCCTTGACCGTTTACGATGGGCAATTCTATATTTTCGTAAAAGTGATTACAAATTGAGTACAAATATAGAATTTAAAAAGAATTACAGCACTTAAAAATTAAACTTTTACCGACGACCGGAGAAGTTAGCAGTTCAGAGCAGCGGGTCGTCGTTGGCGCTTAAGTCGCGAGTACAGAGCTTGTCGGAGCGTAGCGCTTGAACGAAAGTGTCGAAAGCAATTGATATCGAAGCCTTGGGGGTGAACCCCTTATATAGTGTTAACAGGGGCGCCTGTGTTGAAGGGGGCACCTGACACGTGGCCTGTCCTGCGAGAACTTCAATCCGTAGACTTGGCTAGCGCTTATCCCTTCAACTGGGGTGCCTAAGTTAACTGGGGCGCCTGTGTTAACACAGGTGCCTCAATGACTTGGTCCTGAGGCTTGCGTTGCAGTTTGCTTCGAATGGCTGGAATCCCTCTTTGGCTGGGGCGCCTGTCTCAACACAGGCACCTAGCCCAGTGAGGCGCCTCACTCCATTGAGGCGCCTGAATGCAGAAACCTTCATTCCTTCATTCCTACAATCAAGGTTAGTTCCAAAACACAAGAATCATATAAATGATAAGATTAACCCATGTTTTACAGCCTGAGCTGTCTTGGTTCTGACATTGGGCTTCCCAAATGGAATCCTGGTCGAACCGACGCCTAATGTTCCCTCCTACGGGGAACGCATCCTCACCAACTCCTCTCAGGAGAATTTACCTATTTGCCAACCGGCTCTTCCGGTTGGACTTTTGCCCAGCTTCACTCACCAGGTAAAGTGCCCAGCTTTACTCACCAAGTCTTCGGTGTCTAGTCCCCGACCAGGTCTTAGTGCCCAGCTTCACTCACCAGGTCTTAGTGTCCAACCTTATGTCAGGACTTAGTTGCCTAGCTCGCGGCTAGGACTTAGTGCCTAGTGTACCTAGGACTTTACTTGCACACTTGATTAGCATTGTTAGATCATAACACAACCTTAACTTCTGAACCCTTTGCCATTATCAAAACACAGGTTTGACATTGGTGCTTTCGACACCAACAATCTCCCCCTTTTTAATTTATGGCAACACGGTTCAAAAAGTTAAGTTAAAAAGCATTTTATAGTATATCAACAACCAAAAGCATCTTATGAAATTTCAATTATCTCCCCCTGAAATAAACATTCTCCCCCTGAATCTTTGAATGATATTCAGGCTTTTTGTAACCCTTCTAAGTGCTTTTACGTTTGACTAAGTGTTTTTCAACATTGAGCAAAAGCATTTGCAATCAAACAACTTAGACAATTTTTTGGAAAAGTTTTGTAAGCCTAAATTTTATTTAAGAAAACTTTTTACTTAGAAAACTTTGTAAAAAGATATTTGAAACTAAATTTCTCTTTTTTTGAGAATTTTTACTTGGGAAAACTTTTTGCACACTTAAAATATTTGCTTAAAAATACTTTGTGCAAAAAAATATTTTTACTTAAAACAAATCTTTCACAAAGTTTTTTGCTCAAAAAAAAATTTATTCACTAAGAGAAAACATTACTTAGAAACATTTGCCAAAAATTCAAACGAATTTAGCTCTGACAAGTTTTGTTTGCTAAGGAAATTTTCCTTAGGAATATTTTCAAAACACATGCACTTAGAAATATTTGAAACCCTTTAGAAGTGCTTAGAAATTCTTAGAAGATTTTTGAAGTACTTGAACATACTTAGAAAATATTTTGAAGTACTTAAAAATGTTTAGAAAAATTTGAAGCACTTAAAAAATTGAAGCACTACTTAGACAAAATTTTGAAGCACTTAGACATTTTACTTTACTTTTAAAAATTTTGAAGCAGGAAAATTTTGAGAAAATTTACTCACTTTTTCTTTTCTCTCTCCCCCTTTGCCATATATAAAAAAAATTGATAACAATTATTGTAAGTTAATTTTAAATTAGAGCTAGTTAAAACGAATAGAAGTCTATATTGAACCAACTCTAGTGAAGTCACGCACAAAAAACAAACCAATTAATTTTACTTTGTTCGAGTCTATCTAACCCAGTTAACTACTTACTAACTGTTATAAAACAGTAATTTTCACTAGGGTTAGTCAAGTTAAGTGATTTGATCAAGTTAGATTTGCTAAGCTTGAACACTTAACTTGATTATTGTTCAATTTGTATTTATTGCCCCAATTACTGCAGATGCATTAACATAAAGCATCTTGAATCAAGGCATAGACCTAAGCATCTCAACCCAGTCTAGGTTATCAATCAAAGTACCCTAAGGTGCTTGTGAGATGTTGGCTTCTAGATCTATTGGTGCATGCAGTTCTAGGGTTAGGGCCTAAGCTAAGTCCATTTTACGCAAAACCCTAGTTTTGAAGGGGTATATTTTTGAAAAAATCTAAGTCTGGAAAATCATTTTGAAATTTCAATAACTTGATAAAAGAAATTTTTTTAAAGAAATTTAAATTCTGATTTTCAAAAAAAATTGAAAATTGAACAGATTTTTTTGAAAAACAATATAAAACAGTCCTATTTTACTAAGCACAATCCTAACTGCCTTCTTAGTGAGCTAAACTCAGACTCAAGTAAGGGTTTAGTAAAAATGTCGGCTAAATTGGACTTCGAGTCTACTTGCATAAGTACAATTTCGCCCCTGGCTACGTGATCCCTTATAAAATGATGTTTAACCTCTATATGTTTAGTTCGGGAGTGCTGAATTGGATTCTTAGTCAAATTGATTGAACTAATATTATCAATAAAAACTTGGGTTTGGGTATAATCAAGCTGAAATTCCTTAAGAGTGTGCATCATCCATAAAAGTTGTGTCACACACTCTCCTAGGGCAACATATTCTGCTTCGGTTGTGGATAAGGTCACGCAGTGTTGCTTTCTACTACGCCAGCTGACTAGACTATGTCCTAACAATTGGCAACTTCCACTTGTACTCTTTCTATCTAACTTACAACCTGCATAATCAGAGTCTGAATATCCTGATAATTCCAAAGTGGAAGTCCTAGGATACTAAATCCCTACATTTAGGTACACTTAATGTATCTTAGAACTCTTTTTAGGGCTGCTAAGTGGGATTCCTTAGCACAGGTTTGGTATCTAGCACACATTCCTACAGAAAATAAGATATCAAGTCTACTAGCAGTTAAGTACAGTAGGCTGCCAATCATGCTTCGATATAATTTCAAGTCAACAGGTTTACCCTCAGGGTCATTGTCAATTTTGACATTAGTAGCCATAGGGGTACTTAAGCTTTTAGAATTGTCCATTTTGAATTTCTTTATTAACTCTTTAGCATATTTGGATTGGTGAACATAATTACCATCTCTAGTTTGTTTAATTTGTATCCCTAAGAAGAAATTGAGCTCACCTACCAAACTCATTTCGAATTCGCTTTCCATGATTTTAACAAATTCTTTTAGGAAATTAGAGTTAGTGGATCCAAATATTATATCATCAACATATATTTGTGTAATAAAAATATCTTTTTCTAAGGTTTTAACAAATAGTGTGGAGTCAATTTGACCTTGGTTAAATTCCTTAGAAATTAAGTAGGTTGATAGGCGTTCATACCACGCCCTAGGTGCTTGTTTTAACCCATAAAGTGCTTTTCTATGTTTAAATACATATTTAGGGTTTTCAAAGTCCTCAAAACCTGAGGGTTGCCCTACATAAACTTTTTCTTCGATAAACCCATTTAGAAATGCAGACTTGACATCCATTTGATATAGCTTAAACCCTCTATGGG
Source organism: Boesenbergia rotunda (assembly GCA_024364735.1). Classification (NCBI taxonomy): domain Eukaryota; kingdom Viridiplantae; phylum Streptophyta; class Magnoliopsida; order Zingiberales; family Zingiberaceae; genus Boesenbergia; species Boesenbergia rotunda. The sequence continues at coordinate 25,849 of JAGFNQ010004997.1, forward strand.
CTACCACGGCTAATAACATTCTAATTGACTCAAGTCTGGCTACTGGGGCATAGGTTTCATCATAATCTAATCCTTCAATCTGATTGAACCCTTTAGCTACTATACGGGTTTTATTTCTAACAATTTCCCCATGATCATTTAGTTTGTTTCTAAAAACCCACTTAGTATCTATAATAGATTTGCCCTCAGGTTTAGGTATTAGTTTTTTTTTTTTGATAAAAATCAGCATCTTATTCATGAAAAGAAATCTATAGTAGAAGGGGGGCCAGACTTAACCTTCTAATATAGAGGTACACCGACTTTGACTGATTTACAAGAGTTTCAGAGTAGAGCACCGAAGAAAGGACAAAACTTAACAGCCTATATGAATCTATACATATGGCAACCAGCTTTTTATTAGCTCCTAAACAAATGGTAGAAAACTCGCTGATTTTGCTTTTCTTTCCGGCTAATTTTCATTTCCTTTGGAGAAAATTCGCTGCAGTCCACAATATGAATCAAAACCGCTTCCATTTAACATCCTCCTTAAAAAAGCCAGCAAGGTATCACCCTTTTATCTCAGATGTTCACTTTGAGCACTCGATTTGCACACCCGATGTTGACTTTGAGCAAGTGACCAGCCAAGAACGGATTTGACGTGTCTTTATCGTAGTCGGTACTACGGACTAGATAGACCTATGGTGGATCTATTCACCTTTCTAGGCTTTTTGGCAAAACCACAGACATCAACGGATTTAAAATGTCTTTACCATAGTCGTTTGCTACGGACTAGATATATCGCATACGGTGGATCTATTCACCATACCTATCTAACTCCCTTCAGAAGAACATCCGTCCACAATCCAAAACCTCACTTCAAGCAATGTACAGAAAACAAATCAAAGCAGAATAAGTCCACAGCCGGCCAATCTTTAATCCTCCAACAACTTTCCAGCCTTATAGCTCCGTTGCGCAAACATGATTCCAAGACCAAAACCAGCTTCATTATGGCACATTTGGCATGCTACAGGAGTGGGCCGTAATACTTTAGAAAATTTTCCATAGCCGAATTCTGAAAATAAAATAGCGGCCTCAGTCTGTTGGGACCGGGTGCATGTGGACATGGATGCGGGTTCGTAATTTCAAAATTAATTACGTGCAGCGGAAAGTTTAGCATAAATAATCTCTCTAAATCATTTAACCACACATCTAAGCAAGCAATTTTATCTTGTGTAAACATGATCATATATTTGAAATTTTTGCAGAAACGTAAACTAATTTACATATTACCTCGCGTAACTCGAAGGAAGGGACGAGATCTAACCGTAAGCGTCCCTTGGAAGCTCCGCCTCTATTCGCGTCCACGCCGAGTATCTTCGGGATGACTTCGCAAAGCCACGAGTTTCGTTTTCTCGAGAACTACTAGATTCTCCGAGAACGCGACGAGAAAAACCAAGAGAGAAGTCAGAAGACTAACCACAAAAGGATGGCCGGCTGGTTCTCCTTCTTGTGGCTGGTTGGCGCACGGCAAGAAGGGGAGAAGAGAAGGAGAGAAAGAGAGGGAGAGAGCCTATGCCTTCATCTCTACGATACACACCCAAGTCTTGCCTTAGGTCCTTTATATAGTGGTCTCTCAACCATCAAGCCTCTCAAATATGGAATAACTTATTCCATCATGCCAAGTTTGATTTTATATCATGGTTAAAATCATATTTTAATTCACGATAAAAATCAATCAAGTCTCTTCTCTCTTATGGAATAAATTTCCTTATCATGGTAAATCAATCCATGATTGATTTTATAAAATAAACCAATCCATGGTTCATTTTAATTTCCATGAAAAATAAACCAAACCTTGGTTTATTATATAAAAATTTATATCATCCATAATTTTATAAAACAAACCACACTTGGTTTATTTTATAAATTAAACCAAAAACTTGGTTCTCTCCCTTTGTTGTGGCCGGCCAAGCAAAGAGGATGGAGGCCCTCTTTGGCCGGCCCATCCAAGTCACGCCCCAATGAATTAAACCTATTTAATTCATCAATTAAGTCTTCAAAAGACTTAGCCATTTTACGCTTCCGATGCATCTCTGAAAAATTCAGATTCGACTTATCGTTTGACTCAACCAAACATAATCTCTCTTGATTGGAAAATCCAATTTTCAACTCGTTTTAAATCCCTCGGATTACTCGTAGTGCGTGTGACTAAATAGGCTTTCGATTTATGTTGGTCGTCTATAATTAATCAATTATAGAACGATCATGAGTGGCACCTAGTAATACATCATGATCCCCAATTAATTGAAAGATCAACGGTTGATCTCAGAAACAATTCTGAAACCCTTCAACAGCTATAATGAATCGTGCTGATCAGTGAAGTTGAAAGATCAACTTCACTGACATATCTATATGTAGACAACCATATGAAGTTTTACAGCCAGTCACTCCAATGAACTAGTTCCCTTAACTTGTAGCGACCCGCCTTATCTGCCTTAGACGGATCGTTACTTCTGTCTACTTCTCATCTCTAATGCACGACTAAAGAATGCGGAAATCTTTTTTTTCTTCTCAATTTAAATCTATCTATGATATACTAACTCTAATAGTCATGCATGATACCATGTCACACTTTCTTCCTCAACAACTCCTAAGATGAAACTTATTGAAACTTGCCTCGCCCAACTCCACTTTCGGGTATCAGTCGACTGATACTGTATCAGTCGACTGATAGGCCTGAAAACAGAATTTTCAGATTTCGGCACTTGCTTCAAAACTCCACCAAACCTATACTTTCGAGCCAAATAGAATCATGACACCATTTCTATACTCTAGGCCAGTTTTCCAATCAATTTAGCCAATCAAAATGAATCCATAAACTTGTAATTAGGACTTTTGCGGAAGAAAATAAGCTATTCAAGGTTATATGAACTTTAACAATAGAGTGTGTACCAATCTTGACTCCTATGCATTCATAACACCAAATACATGTTCTATAACCTTGCTAAAGCATTATGAAATGTGAATGCAACTCTTCTAAACATATTTAAGCAATAAAACTTGATTCAAAGAGAAATTAATACTATCTTGGCACATGCATCTATATTTCTAACAAAGTATCAATATTTCCAACTACTCACACTTCTACTCATCCAATGCCATCATAAGGATATATATGCTAAATGAAATGACATGGAATCTTCACCCTAAGAAATTGAGCATGTAAAACTATTCAAAGCTTAAATGTTCGCTAAACTCCATAAAGCAAGAACTTGAAATTTGAATAAACTATAACATTGTAATTCAAATAACTAAATTGTCTCGTCTCAAAGATCTCTCCAAAATCAGCCACCACACACACTTTACTCAGCACCGCCTCGTCGCCTTCCTTCAGAATTGCTTGCCTTTACCTTTATCTGCAGTAAGAGGAAATGCAACTAGTAAGCAAAAAGCTTAGTAAGTACTATCTAGCTCATAAAATCTCGAAATGTGCAAACATGCTTTTGAACAATATGAAAATCATATGAGATACTTATATGCTTGAAAGAAAACTAAGAACATGTATAACTCAAAAAAAACATGCATACTCAAGCATTAATAAATCTCATTTTTTACTTTTCTTGGCTCAACTTGAAACTTTAGCTATTCTTTAACTTTTTGAAAACTCTTTAAACTTTAGAAACTTTGCTAAAGCATATACTTGAAAATAATAATCACTTGGATCCACTGAAGACGTAAATACCATCTGATGCGCGTTCCCTAAAAGGTTGGGGTAGCGAGCCACCAATCCTAATAGAGCAGACCTTGGTCTACCAAGGCCAAGACCTTGGAATTGAACACCTGGATTTCTTTAACGACGCCCTTGGACGCCGGGTACTGGCCTTAGAAAATAAAATAGCTTTTCTTTCTTTTCTTTCTTATCTGTAAATGCCTTGGCATTTTCTCGAGCACCTTGCGTGCTAAAATCCCTAAGTCTTGACTTTTGGGGATTTCTTAAGGCCTTGGCCTTTTCTTTTCTTATCTTTATCTTCTCTTTTCTTTTCTCATAACTTTTCTTAGCCCTAATCTCATATAGGGTGCTTAATCAACTTATACAAACATATAATGAACTAATATCACATGCCAAAAATCATAAACTAAAGAAACTATCTCTTTTAAAACTTTTAAAGGAAATTCTCGCGGAAAAACCGCCTCTTACTGCAGGTGAGCAGTACTTACATTGATATCTTGGACTTACAACCAAGATTGACGTCTAGGACTCGGGAGAAACTTGAGATCTCGGAGAATTCTTCGCGCCTACGCGTTCTCCTCGTCGAGACGAATACAACGCTCCGCTTTCTTTGATCCCTCCTTGGCCGGCGCCCCTTGGAAGAGAGGAGAAGGGCTTGGGCGTGCGTGCGTGAGAGGAAGAGGCTGTTTCGCGCGGCTAGGGTGAGGAAGAGAAACCCAAAATTCTAATTTCCTCTCTTAACTTATCTATTTATACTTATGGGGGCGGATCGACCTAACCACACCTTAAATATATGTCTCTCCACCCTTTGCTGTGCTTGATACCCTAGCCTGGCTGGTCGCGCGCTTGCCTGGTCTCCTGCTGGTCGCGGGTTCGAACCCCCTGCTGCCCTTAACGATTTTTTTCTCCCTTTCTTTTTTTCTTCCTTTTTAAAATACTAAACGGACTCGGAAAATTCCATAAAAATATTCTAAAAATCCCTAAAAATATCTAGAATATTTCTAAACCATTTTTAAATAATTCTAAGGACTTTAAGAACTAAAAATGGGAATTTTGGGGCGTTACAATCCCCCATACCTTATGAAAAGTTCGTCCTCGAACTTAGAATAATTCTGGATATCTCTCTCTCATGCTGTCCTCACGTTCCCAAGTAGCCTCTTCATGCTTTTGATTCTGCCAGATGACCTTCACTAGTGGCACTTCTTTGTTTCTTAATCTTTTAACTGCCTTGTCCACTATCTGTGTCGGTCTGCTCTCATAACTAAGATCTTCTTGGATCTGTACTGACTGAGGCTGAATCACTTGGCTAGGGTCGTGAATACACTTCTTTAGCATAGAGACATGAAAGGTACTGTGGATAGCTGACATATCCTCTGGTAGGTCCAGCTCATATGCTACCTTACCAACCCTCTTTATGATCTTGTAGGGTCCTATGTAGCGAGGACTTAGCTTGCCCTTCTTGCCAAATCTCACCACTCCCTTCATGGGAGCGACCTTGAGAAATACTGAATCTCCAACTTGAAATTCAAGTGGCCTACGGCGTGTGTCAGCATAACTTTTCTGTCTACTCTGGGCAGTCTCAATCCTCTGGCGGATCGTCTGGATAGCCTGAGCGGTCTCATCTATAAGCTCAGTCTGACTGCCTAGTCCTGACTCCATCTCTTTCTTCTCACCCGCTTCTTGCCAACATATGGGTGATCTACATTTCCTGCCATATAATGCCTCATAAGGTGCCATCCTGATGGTGGCCTGATAGCTATTGTTGTAGGCAAACTCGGCTAAGCACAGAAATTTGCACCAACTACCTTTAAAGTCCAATGCACAAGCCCTGAGCATGTCTTCTAAAATCTGATTTACTCTCTCTGTTTGTCCATCTGTCTGGGGATGGAAAGCTGTGCTGAACTGAAGTCTGGTGCCTAGGGCGTCCTGAACACACCTCCAAAAATGGGAGGTGAACCGCCCATCTCTGTCAGAAACGATCGACTTCGGAACTCCGTGAAGCCTGATTACTTCTTTCACGTACAGCTGTGCTAACTGCTCTACCGAATGCGATAACTTGATGGCTAGGAAGTGGGCAGACTTGGTCAATCTGTCCACTATCACCCAAATTGCATCGTGTCCATGGGTGGTCCTTGGGAGACCTGTGATAAAATCCATGGATATCTCTTCCCACTTCCACTCTGGAATGGGAAGAGGCTGCAGAACTCCTCCTGGTCTCTGGTGTTCTGCTTTGACTCTCTGGCAGGTCAAGCAGGTACTGATATATCTGGCCACGTCTCGCTTGAGTCCAGACCACCAGAATCCTTTCTTTAAATCTTGATACATCTTGGTAGAACCAGGATGCATAGAGTATGGGGTACTGTGGGCCTCTTCTAGAATATTCTTCCTTAGTTCCTCATCATTGGGGACGCAAAGGCGGTCTCCAAGATAGAGGATGCCACTATCTGATACTCGAAACTCTGAATTTTCTGCCTCTTGGATCTCCTGCTTGATCTTCTGGATCTCTGGGTCTTGACCTTGCTTTCTTTGTATATCCACAAGCAGGGTTGACTCTAGAGTCAATGCAGAAAGTTGCCCAATTATTACTTCGACTCCAAAATCCTTTATTTCTTTCTGAAGCGGTAGAGACAGTGATGATAGGGACATCAGTGCTGCGCAGGATTTCCTGCTCAGTGCATCTGCCACTTTATTAGCTTTACCTGGGTGGTAGAGGATTTCACAGTCATAATCTTTGACCAACTCTAGCCACCTGCGCTGCCTCATATTCAGATCCTTCTGAGTGAAGAAGTACTTCAAACTCTGATGGTCTGTGAAGATTCTGCACTGCACTCCATACAGGTAGTGTCTCCAGAGCTTCAGTGCGAAAACCACAGCTGCTAGCTCAAGGTCGTGGGTAGGGTAATTCTTCTCATAGTCCTTGAGCTGTCTGGAGGCATATGCTATTACTTTACCATCTTGCATGAGGACAGCTCCAAGGCCCATCTTGGATGCATCACTGTAGATGTCAAAGGCCTTGTCACTCTCTGGAACAGTCAGGATGGGAGCACTGGTCAGTCTCTTCTTCAGCTCTAGAAAACTGTGCTCGCATTTATCTGACCATTCAAACTTCTTGTTCTTTCTGGTCAAGGCTGTGAGTGGAGAGGCTATCCTGGAAAAGTCCTCCACAAATTTTCTGTAATATCCTGCCAGGCCTAAGAAGCTTCTGATCTCACTGGCATTCTTGGGTCTACACCAGTTGCTGACTGCTTCTATCTTGGCTGGATCAACTTGAATGCCTTCTTTGGATACAATGTGACCTAGGAAGGTCACCTGATCTAGCCAAAACTCACACTTTGAGAATTTTGCATAGAGCTTCTCCTGCTGAAGGATCTGCAGCACTATCCTCAAGTGTGTAGCATGGTCCTCTGGAGTCTGTGAGTATATGAGAATATCATCAATAAATACAATGACGAATTTATCGAGATACTCCCTGAAGATGTGGTTCATCAGCTCCATGAAGACTGCTGGAGCATTGGTTACTCCAAAAGGCATTACTACAAATTCATAGTGGCCGTATCTTGTCCTGAAAGCCGTCCTGGGGATGTCACTTTCTTTAACCTTCAGCTGATGATACCCAGAACGCAGATCTATCTTCGAGAACACTGTAGCCCCTTTGAGTTGATCAAATAAATCATCTATTCTAGGAAGGGGGTACTTGTTCTTGATGGTTACCTTGTTCAGAGCTCTGTAGTCTATGCACAGACGCATAGACCCATCCTTCTTCTTCACGAAAAGTACAGGAGCTCCCCAGGGTGAATGACTCGGGCGAATGAAGCCCTTGTCTAGTAGCTCCTGGAGTTGCTCTTGTAATTCCTTCAACTCTGCTGGAGACATACGATATGGGGCCTTCGAGACCGGACCGGTACCGGGCACTAGCTCGATCTCGAATTCCACTTCTCTGTTGGGAGGTAGTCCAGGTAATTCTTCTGGGAACACTTCTGGATATTCGCAGACTACCCGTACATCCTCCTGCTTGAGTTCTTTCTTTGCTTCTGAGTCCACTATGTGTGCAAGAAAACCAGCACACCCTTGCTCTAGCATCTGGTGGGCTGCCAAGGCTGAGAGAAATTTCTGAGTCTTCCTCCTTGGGGCTCCTTGAAACTCGAAGGGTGGTTCTCCTTCTGGGCTGAAAACCACCTTCCTTCTACGGCAGTCCACTGAAGCGCTGTACTTACTGAGGAAATCCATGCCCAGTATGATGTCGAAGTCTTGCATCGCAAGGACTATCAGATCGACATATAGCTCTCGGTCTGAAATCTTGATTGGCACAGCCCGGAGCCTCTGGGTGGACTCCATGATTTCCCCTGAAGGGAGAGTTGTCAGGAATCTGGACTCCCAACTCTCTGCAGGCACCTGTAACTTACTAGCAAAAGGTACTGATACGAAAGAATGGGTCGCCCCAGTGTCAAACAGTGTAGTAGCTAAATGCTGTAAAATAACTATTTGACCTGTTACGACCGTGGAGGCGCTGGCAGCTTCTTCCTTCGTGAGGGCAAAGACTCTGGCATTGGTTGGAACTGGTGCTGCTTCCAACCCTCCTTGACTGATCTGAGGTCCCTCCAGTATAGTAGGCATGTAATGTAACTGAGGCTGGCCTCCATACTGTACGGACTGCTGAGGAAGTACCTTAAACTTGTTTGGGCAGTCTTTGGATCTGTGTCCCTCTTGTCCACATGAATAGCATCCAGTTACACCCAAAAGGCATGTTCCTGGATGGTTCCTCCCACACTTAGGACAAGGTGGATACCTAGCTTGCTTATTCTCTGGTTTTCCTTTCTGGCTGCCAGGCCACTGCTTCCTTTTGTGGTTCTTGTTCTTCCAGTTCTGGCTATTTGGCTGAGGCTTCTGGCCTCCTATTGTCTTGTTCTCAATCAGGACTGGCTTCTGCTGTGCTTGCTGTGCCTTGATGCTATTCAGGTAGTGCTCTGAGATTAGAGCACTACTGACCAACTCCTCGCTGGTCTGGGGTCGGTGCGTCCCGCTGTTCACGTTGAGTGCTATCTCAGGGTTCAGCATGCGGAGCATCAGTCTGACTCGCTCCTTCTCTGTGCTGACTAGCTCTGGGCAGAGGCGAGCTAGTCTGTTGAATTTCGCGACTGCTTCTCCCACTGGTAGGCTACCCTGTCTGAACTCCATGAAGTCCTCGTAGTGCTTGTTGGTAACCCGCATGTGGAAGAACTCCTCATAGAACTCTTGCTCGAAATCTGCCCAGCTCATCTGGTTGACTATCCTCTTACTCTTGACTCGCTCCCACCACATACGAGCATCTCCAGTTAGGCAGAAGGAGGCACATTTGACCTTCTCGACTTCTGGCCAGTCAAGAAGCTCCATTGTGCTCTCTAAAGTCTTGAACCAAGCCTGGGCATCCCAGGGCTCAGTCGTGCCTGAGAAGCTTTCAGGTTTCAGTCTCTGCCACTGGACGAGGTATGCTTCTGGTCTTCGGTTCACGGCAGGGGTCTCCTGTGGGACTGGTGGAACTTCAGCCACTACTGGAGTTCCCACTCCTGCTGTGGGTGGTGTAGGGGGCACTGGGTGCTGATTTGCCATCAGTGTGGCGATGGTCTTCTGTTGTTCTGTAATCTGAGCTTGCATTTGAGCAATGACTGCCATCAGGTTTGGCTGTTCTGTGCCAGGCTCATTGTTATCTTGAACTGGAGTTCTGTTATTGCATTAGGAGCTCGGCCTCTTCTTGCCATCTAATAATGCATAAGGAACAAGAAATCACTACTACATCTCTAGGTATAAACTTGTCTTCTTACTTAGTATCCTAATATCCATTCTAGGGATTAAACATGATTCCGTGATACTAAGGGATTAAACATGCTTCCTTGTTCTATGCACATTGAGTAAGTACTTAAGCATTTCTCTATACTGAATTAAGTAAAGGAGCAATAGAAAAAACTGAAACTTAAAGCTTTCTTACTTGAAGACGGCAAGGTTGATGCTGATGTGTGTGTGATGCTGGAGAATGGGAACTGCTCTGATACCACCTGTAGCGACCCGCCTTCTCCTGCCTTAGACGGATCGTTACTTCTGTCTACTTCTCGACTCTAATGCACGACTAAAGAATGCGGAAATCTTTTTTTTTCTTCTCAATTTAAATCTATCTATGATATACTAACTCTAATAGTCATGCATGATACCATGTCACACTTTCTTCCTCAAAAACTCCTAAGATGAAACTTATTGAAACTTGCCTCGCCCAACTCCACTTTCGGGTATCAGTCGACTGATACTGTATCAGTCGACTGATAGGCCTGAAAACAGAATTTTCAGATTTCGGCACTTGCTTCAAAACTCCACCAAACCTATACTTTCGAGCCAAATAGAATCATGACACCATTTCTATACTCTAGGCCAGTTTTCCAATCAATTTAGCCAATCAAAATGAATCCATAAACTTGTAATTAGGACTTTTGCGGAAGAAAATAAGCTATTCAAGGTTATATGAACTTTAACAATAGAGTGTGTACCAATCTTGACTCCTATGCATTCATAACACCAAATACATGTTCTATAACCTTGCTAAAGCATTATGAAATGTGAATGCAACTCTTCTAAACATATTTAAGCAATAAAACTTGATTCAAAGAGAAATTAATACTATCTTGGCACATGCATCTATATTTCTAACAAAGTATCAATATTTCCAACTACTCACACTTCTACTCATCCAATGCCATCATAAGGATATATATGCTAAATGAAATGACATGGAATCTTCACCCTAAGAAATTGAGCATGTAAAACTATTCAAAGCTTAAATGTTCGCTAAACTCCATAAAGCAAGAACTTGAAATTTGAATAAACTATAACATTGTAATTCAAATAACTAAATTGTCTCGTCTCAAAGATCTCTCCAAAATCAGCCACCACACACACTTTACTCAGCACCGCCTCGTCGCCTTCCTTCAGAATTGCTTGCCTTTACCTTTATCTGCAGTAAGAGGAAATGCAACTAGTAAGCAAAAAGCTTAGTAAGTACTATCTAGCTCACAAAATCTCGAAATGTGCAAACATGCTTTTGAACAATATGAAAATCATATGAGATACTTATATGCTTGAAAGAAAACTAAGAACATGTATAACTCAAAAACATGCATACTCAAGCATTAATAAATCTCGTTTACTTTCTTGGCTCAACTTGAAACTTTAGCTATTCTTTAACTTTTTGAAAACTCTTTAAACTTTAGAAACTTTGCTAAAGCATATACATGAAAATAATAATCACTTGGATCCACTGAAGACGTAAGTACCATCTGATGCGCGTTCCCT
>JAGFNQ010004997.1:37240-160285 GCA_024364735.1 Boesenbergia rotunda
AAAGGGTGGACTCTTCTTCTTTTGACATGAAACACTAGCAGAAACATTAGTAGCACTTTTAAATGAAACTTGATAAATATTGTCTACTCTTGTTCCTACTAGTACCGTGTCCAAGGTGTCATGTTGTCTAACTAGACATTGACTTGGTTGGAAATCAATTGTGTAACCCGTGTCACACAATTGACTCACACTTAGGAGATTAAATTTCATCCCCTTGACTAGAAGGACATTTGAAATTCTAAGACATTCGGATATTTGAATGTCTCCTATTCCTATGACCTTAAGACTACCATTGTTACCAAATGAAACATTACCTCTACTTTTCTTGTGAAGTGTGGTAAACAATGATCTATCCCCGGTCATGTGTTTGGAGCATCCACTATCAACGAACCAAGTTGATAGATGCTCCCCCTCAATCATAACCTACACAATTCGAAAAATAGAAGTTTTAGGTACCCAAACCTTGGGACCTAAAGCATCAACTAAACATGACTTAGGCACCCATGCCTTGACAACTTTCTTTTGAACCTTGGGTATCCTAGATTGTCTCATATCAGTCCTAGACATCAAAGACACGAATGAGGGTTCTTTGGGTCGATAACCAATACCGACCCTATTGTAGACCGCCCTTTGGGCATTTAAGATCATGTCTAGGGTTTTAGAGCTAGTTGAGAACTTCTCAAGAATATTCTTGAGTCTCTCAACTTCACTCTTTAATGATTTGTTCTCTTCTACTAGCAAATCATCATGCAAATCATTTACATCATCAACCTTAGAGGATTTCAATTTATCAACCTCAAGCTTCAATGACTTAATCTCATCTTCTAACAATTCAACATGCAAATCATCAATGTTATCATCCCTAGATAACTTCAATTGATTGATTTCTAATTGCAATGCTTTAACTTTATTTTTTGACTTCTTAAGCATACTAGTTAAACATGCAATTGCTCTATAACACTTTTCAAGTTCGGGAGAAGTTACCTCTTCATCATCGAAGATGATGAAGCCGCGTTGAGAACTTGAAGATTCATACAGCTTTCCTCTCCTAGAGCCATGAGTGTCACATGCCTTGTGCTCTTCTCCTCCTTCTCTTCATCGGATGAGCTAGAGGATGACTCATCCCAAGTGGCCTTCAAGGCCTTCTTTTTCTTCTTGAATTTTTCTTCTTTCTTTTTGGATTTCTCCTCCTTCTTCTTTAGTTTTGGACACTCATTCTTGAAGTGCCCTTTCCTACCACACTCAAAGCAAGAGGCATTAGTCTTATCAAGTTTAGCTTCACTAGAGTTACCTCTACTCTTGAAGCGTCGACCCCTTCTCATCATCCTTCTCACAAAGTTTGCCATCTCGGAGGATGAGGAGCCGCTGTCATCTTCTTCGGAATCGGACTCGGATTCGGAAGAGGATGAAGACGAAGAGACCTCCTTTTCCTTCTTCTTCTCCTTCTTCTTCTTGTTGGATCGGTCCCCTGCAACTAAGGCAATCCCCTTCTCCTTGGGGCCTTTGTTAGCCATTTCATGCAATTCCATCTCACAAAATAAATCATCTAACTTTACAATGGATAGATCCTTGGAAACTTTGTAGGCATCCACCATGGATGACCACAAAGCATTCCCTGGAAAGGCTTTCAAGACGTACCTCACAAGGTCGTGATTCTCGGCCTTTTCATCAATCGAATGAAGCCCATTGAGGACTTCCTTGAACCGGCTATGGAGCTCACTTACCGTTTCATTCTCCTTCATGGAGAGATTTTGGAGTTGATTGAGGAACAAATCCCTCTTTGCAATTCTTGAGTCTCGGGTGCCCTCGTGAAGCTCAATGAGTTTGTTCCACAAGTCCTTTGCACTTGTGAAAGGACCAACCTTGATGAGTTGGTCTTTGTTCATGCCGCATTGTAGAGTGACAACCGCCTTCGCGTCGGCTTCACTCTTTCGAGTTTGTTCGGCAGTCCATCTCCACGACTCAAGTTCTTTGCCTTCATCATCCTTCGGAGGGGTGAAGCCCTCCTTCACCGCGAACTAAGTGTGGATATCCATCATCAAATAATATTCCATCTTTGATCTCCAATATTGAAAATCAACAACATCAAAGAAAGGAGGTCGGGTGGTGGAAAATCCTTCTCTCAACGTCATCTTGTTGATAACTCTCGAATGTTAAGCCGTGAACAGAGCCCCAAGCTCTGATACCACTTGTTGGAACCCGGATGGCTAGAGAGGGGGGGGGTGAATATAGCCAATCACTTAGACCTTTGGCACAAATCGAATTTCTGCACTCAAACTTATCAGTAGCACAGCGGAAGAAATAATCACAGAGTAAGCAGAAAACCGAAAACGAAAGCAAAGTCGACACACTAGCAAGATCGCTAACAAGGAGGGTTTACAAGGTTCGGGGATAACTTGCCCCTACTCCTTGGCGTGCCCTTAAGGTGGGCGATCCCTTGATCGTCGGCAGATCAAGCCCTGGTTATCACCGGATAGAAAGCAACCTCCTTCTCGGTGGAGAAACCTCTTCACAGTGTTTCAATCACATATTTAAGTTTAAGCATAAAGAAACAACAAGAAGGATCTTACTCAAACACTTAGCAATGACAAGAACACAGCAAGCTTTCCTGAGCTCCACCCAGCGGCGATCTCACGCAAGAAACCCTTCCTCGTGTCTTCCCGCTGTCGGACTCCAAGCCTCTTGTTCTCTCCTTCGGGAGCTCAAGTAATGGATGATTGCTTTGCAGTAGCTTGCTTAAGGTGATGAAACTTCAGAACGCGCAAGCTAGATGTGGAGAACACAAGGCGCAGCAAGAACTTCGTTCGCAAAGACTAGAACACAACCTCTACTTCTACAAACCCTTCTTCCACCCTTTTGTTTCTCCACTCAGCACCAGGTGACAGCATCTCCTGCAGCCTCCAGCTGCTTCCCTACCAACGCCAGCTACCACTGAGCCCTTCCTGGACTTCCTGAGCTCCCCTCAGCCAAGCTCTAGTCAGCAGCTCCGGCTGTTGCAACCTGAGATGGAAAACGGACAAACCTGCTCCAAGGAAAGCCTCCATTGACTTCTCCTTGAGTGTTTGAATCCTCCCCTGTCACCTGCAGCTTAATCAGAGTGTTAGAGCAGCATATCACACAGTAAATCAAGTATCAGATGTAAGCAGTAGAGAATCGGATACGGTCAGGCGCGATCAGAGCGTCTGACAGTGCAATTTGAATTAAGGTGGTCGGTCACCGAACCGATCGGACAACCTCCTGATCGGTCACCAGACCGATCAGGCTGGGTCCAGACCGATCAGGCTTCGTCCTGATCGGTCCCCAACGCTCGATTAGAAATCGCGATTTCTTTGGGAGTCTCCTGGATCGATCACCAGACCGATCCCAGGTTGTGGATCGATCACCCGACCGATCCACCCTTTTATCGGGCGATTTCTGAGCTTCGCAGTCCAGACCTCCTGATCGATTACCGAACCGATCAGGAAACATCCTGATCGGTCACCAGACCGATCAGGCTGGGTCCAGACCGATCAGGCTCCGTCCTGATCGATCATAGAGAGGAACCTGCGACACTGGATCGTTCTCCAGAACGATCTGCACAGTGATCCTGATCGGTCACCAGACCGATCAGGAGCAGATCAGCAAGGGAACTCAACCTCACTGTTTGCTCCCTGATCGGTCACCAGACCGATCAGGAGCCAAGCAATGGGTGAAACGCATACTCCCTGATCGGTCACCAGACCGATCAGTCATCGCTGGATCGGTCACCAGACCGATCCACGAAGGAGCACCGTGCCAACTCCCTGATCGGTCACCAGACCGATCCAGGGGCTCCAACCACCTTAGCCCTCCAAGCTAAGGATTTTTCACCTAACCCTCCAAGTTGGGAATTTGCACCTAACCCTCCAAGTTAGGACTTTTCACCTAGCCCTCCAAGCTAGGACTTTTCACCTAGCCCTCCAAGGTAGGACTTTTCACCCAACTCTTCCGGATTAGGATTTTTCCAAACCTAGCCCTCTAAGCTAGGACCTGACCCTCCAAGCCAGGACTTTTTTACCTAATTCTCCAAGATTGAAATTTGCACCTAACCCTCCAAGTTAGGACTTTTCACCTAGTCCTCCAAGCTAGGACTTTTCACCCACTTCTTCCGAATTCGGACTTTTCACACACCTAGCCCTCCAAGCTAGGATTTTCAACACCTAACCCTCCAGGTTAGGATTTTTTAACACCTAGCCCTCCAAGCTAGGATTTTCCATACCATGCCTGATCCCCGATCAGGACTTAATCATAATCAATAATCATCCACTTAAACTAAAATCGGTGTCAACACCAAAACAACAATCAGAGCCAGACTGCATCAACAATTAATACCTACCTGAGTGGTTATTTCAATAGATATTAGAGTTAATTCTCAATCGATACAAAATATCTCGTTAGATGTCTGATCTTTTTTATAAAAAAAAATACTATGCTAAGATAAATTCCTTAATAATTTATCTATCTATATCCTACCGAGAGACCAACGATACTAAATCGCTTTTGACGAATTAATTTTTTTTCTCTAATATAATAACTACCTACATGATTACTATAGTAATTTTAAAATAATTTCGACTAACTTAATATAATTTTAATCAAATTAATAAAATAATATTTTTGATATAACAATATTCTACCTTATCATGAGAATTTCTTGAAACCTTCTAAGATTCCTCGTTCAATCACAATAAGAGAGCAAGTCAAAATAGGAAAAAGAATTGATAAACTAACTAAAACCTGCTGACTTTCACTATATTAAGATGAATCAAGGCTAATTCCAAATTGCCGAGGAAGGTGGCAGCTGAATTTCCCGTTGGAAAAAAAAAATCACTCACTTCTGCACTTTTCTCGAAGAATAACTAAACCATTGAATACTAAAGTCTCGCTTTGGAAAGGAAAAAAAAAGTGACGAACCTTCATCTTTTCAAAGACACTGCGAAATTGTCGTCAGGAACATTCAAATCGATTATAAATCACTATTGTTATATTGACCAACCATTTTCCTTCCTCTCCCTCTATCCTCTAGAACTTGTGTCTCAGCCTAGAAACATCAACAAGGCGGGCACAACCCAGAATAGCACATGATGAATAAAACATACTGAAAGTAGGGAAACACATTAAATTGATCACACAGAACAAGCACTTGATTATATTATTCCTACTAAACAAAGACTAATAGACGAGTATGAAACCACACATACAGCATAACAAGTACTTTCCTCAGCATTAAAACCAATTTGTATTGAAGAAATTTGCAGCAAGTTGACATAATTGTAAACAAAGTGCAAGTCGAGTAAATATGAGTTTTAGTATCTTCTGGATGATCACTACGGCAGGATCCAAACTGCATCGGAAGCACCTTCTGCGGCAGTGACTATTCTAGTGACCATATTTCTGGAACTCCCATTCACTGTTGTCTGTAACGAAGAATAGGTATTATCAGGTAAAAGTACGTGAGAAATGCAGCAGAAAAATCTGAGATTATGTAGCAGGAGATAAGATTGTTTACCCAAGGGACAGACTTGACGAGTTTTAAGCCAACGGCTGATACAGTGGAAATGGAAGGCATGATTGCAGACCCCTGTCCGAACAAGATAATATTGAACAAGGTAAATATAAAAAAAAATGACAGAACTAATGGATGATCAAAGGAAACAAGTGGTGTCTGTAAGGCGTTGCAGATGTGTCTGCAAAATTACCAAGGCTATCTTTCTTCACAAAACCAGAAGTCTAAGTTGTTAACAAATGTAAATTTATGTAATTGTTAGCTTGACATAGTGAGAATATTTATATACAAAAAAAAGGTTTCAATATTTTTCATCAATAGACCCAAATCATTGTAGTTACGTGATTTTCCTGTAAATATAATGCCTTTTGTCTGTTAATAAAAAGGATATGGTCCTGAGAGAACAAAACCCACGAGTCTGAAACATCTCAACCATATCAAACATCAATCTGTTTTTAAGCTCCACTAATACAAAATTAGGAATGACAGAGAGAAGACCCTTTATACTCTTGTGCCCAGCACATATACAGTCCAAAACAATGCTCCTATCAGATGTTTGTTCATGCCTATCAGGAGAAACATAATAACATATGTTGGGAACAAATAAGACAGAAAGTCATGTTGGGAATACATATGACAGAAAGCGCCCTCTACTCTACCAATGTAGCCTTAGGACTTAGATCCAGAATGCAGCCATTTTTAGCATGTAAAATTATCAAATTGCATGCCCTAAATGTAGTAATAAAGGGAAGATATAATTATATTTATGTTTCTTCCCGTACCCTAGGAAATTTTATCATGACATTATACTGCTAGTTATAACTTATTCAAGCATCAAGACAGTCTAGCGCTGTTGTATCTGATATTTTACAGTACACATTTCTGATCGGTTGAATCTCAAAATCATCCCTACAACACACTTCAGATACAATATTTCATAATACTAAAAGTTTTCCAACTCTTTTCATATTGAAGTGCAAACTATACATATCTAACATTCTCCACATGCAAGTGCAAACCATACACCCTAAAATCAGCATCAAGTTCTCTTCAAAACGTACTCTGGGATCACTATTCAATTTTGTGATAAAATGAAAGAGACAAAAAAAAAATCCTCGTTAGTGTAGGATTAGTTATTGGCTGATTTTTTTTTCATGCAATAGAAGCATAAAATTAAACAGAAATTTTGAAAACAATCGTAGAACCCTAAAATAATTGGTTGTCCCATGTTCTCAGAAGTCCTTTCAATTTGTTGTTAAAAATAAGTAAACGCGAAGCATACCCCAAGCCACTGTGCACTCCTCACTAGTCGCACTCGCCTGGTTAGCTTGGCATTCGATGCCTGCAAACAGACCACAGAGCTAACATCGTTAAATAATTGAGTATCAAATCAAAAACCCTACTAATTTAAACTGAAGAAACACTAAAATGTGCAAAATAAAGGCTGCTGAAATCCCAGAATCATGGGAAGTGAGAGAACTCACATAGATCCATGATGTGATTCCTACAAATAGCGCAGTTGTCCACCACAATATCTGCAAAATACCATAAAACTAGTCTATATACTCGGAGGACTCAATGACCGAAAATCAAAGAAATCAAACAGTGAAGAGGAGAATCCAAAATAGAATCCATCAAAAACTTGTGGAGGCATACCCCAGGCCCAGAGGGAGACAGCGTTCCACTTCTTGATCTCGAACCTCTTCGGCTTTCTTGAAGAGGAGGAAGCGGCGGCGGATGACGATCCCGCGACGCCGAGGCTTGAACCTTCACCGACTGGAACCATGTCGACGTCCGTGTCGATAGAAGCCATGGATCGAAGGAGGGTTGGGACTCGGCAGCCGCGCAGCGGAGGTGAATACAGCGGGCG
The DNA here is from genome assembly GCA_024364735.1 of Boesenbergia rotunda. Classification (NCBI taxonomy): domain Eukaryota; kingdom Viridiplantae; phylum Streptophyta; class Magnoliopsida; order Zingiberales; family Zingiberaceae; genus Boesenbergia; species Boesenbergia rotunda. The sequence goes on from JAGFNQ010004997.1 coordinate 44,635, forward strand.
ACGTTTGTCTCTCTGCTGGGACCGAAGTGCTGCCCTAACCCGCGTCCCGAAGGAAATTGGGAATTAAGAAAGAGGCAGATCGAACCCTAAGTCTCTAATGAACTAACTTGATTAATCAATTGTATTATTTAAAATGTGTAAATACTTGTTTTTAAAACAAAAAAAAACTAATAATAAATTAACACCTCTTTTAACATAAAAATAATTACTTATTCTGATATTTTAAAAAAATACCACTACTAATAATAAATCTAATATCTCATTCTAAATAAAAATATTTTAAAGTAAATATTAATAATAAATTTAATGGTTTATTCTAAAAATAATATTTCTAATCGTTATGTGAATATATTTATTTGGAAATTATATATTTCATTGTAGTGTAAACTGTAAAATAATCGTGTATTCTTTTTATAAAATATTTGTTTTTATCGTGAACCAATTGAAATATGATCTTCTTTTGATTAGGTTGTTTTTATAATTTACAAAATCACTATATGTACAATCTGGGACTACTAAATCAACTCTAAATTATTTGAAATCATCTTTTTATGATGAAATCAGAACCGAATCAAACGGATCGTATAAGATCAATAAATCAATACAATCCTACACTACAATGATTCTAAATATTTTGTATTGAGGCCGATTTGTTGTCATTTAAACTTAGTATTTTATAATCTGATCTTGAGTGATAAATTCTTATTTCAAATCGATCTTATGTAGTGATCCTGTCGACAAGCGAAGATCAGTTCTCACTTGGATGACTCGGTCTGACCAAGACGACCCGGTCTACTGTAACTCGGGGGTCGGGGTCGGGCTTGGATGAGGGTAGAGCTCAAGTCGCTCGGCTCGGACCGAAATGGAGCTCACAAAGTGGTGGTGTGGTTGCAAAATGACAGCAATCCCCTCTTTGGAGCAAAGGGGGGGTTTATATAGGGGAGAGGAAACTCTCTGACCTGTCAGGGATGTCTTATCTTATTAAGGCCGGATCAGTTGGCAGACTGGGCTAATGATGATTCGGCTGCCCTGTGAGACTGCTACAGCCGCCTGACAATCTATTCCCTCTGTCCCTTTTGAACCTCATTAATGCGTGTGATTATGTAGAGTTCTGCTTATGTCAGAGATTTCTCTCTTACAAGGAGGAGATTTGACAGACTCTTAGGAGATTTGACAGGCTCTGGCATCGATGTGGCCTCCTCTTGATTACAATCCCGCCCGACTCAGGTTGTCCTGCTTTGAGTGTCCGACCTCGAGCGCTTTGTCCTTAATGCGCCAGACCTCGGGTATCCTGTCCCGAGTGTCTGACCTCGGGCATCTTACCCCGAGTGCCAGACCTCGGGCGCCTTACCCCGAGCACCAGACCTCGGGTACCCTGTCCCGAGTGCCTGACCTCGGGCGGCTTACCTCGAGCACCAGACCTCGGGTACCCTGTCCCGAGTGCCTGACCTCGGGCGGCTTACCTCGAGCACCAGACCTCGGGTACCCTGTCTCGAGTGCTTAACCTCGGGCGCCTTACCCCGAGCACCAAACCTCGAGTACCCTGTCCCGAGTGCCTGACCTCGGGCGGCTTACCCCGAGCACCAGACCTCGGGTACCCTGTCTTGAGTGTCTGACCTCGGGCGCCTAACCCCGAGCACCAGACCTCGAGTACCCTGTGTAAGTACCTCTAGTTGATTTTGATGTGATCAACCGATTTAAGTTAGGTCCTGGTATGTTTAATCTCTCTGCTAAGTGTGCAGGAGCTTAGGTACGGAGGAAGTCGAGCGTAAGACGTAGCAGACGAGAAGGATTGTGCGGGGAAGTGAGCCGACGAGCTTGGTACAATCCGAGGGACGCAGAAGCTGCGGAAGAGTACACCGGTGGATCGAGAAGGACGTATGCGACGCCCGAGGGACGGGAAACCGGGAGGAAGTACGCTCGAGGGGCGAAAGGCTGGAGTCGGGTTCGGGTGAGCCTAACTCCGGTTGGCCGGAAATCACCCAGAAGATGAACCAAAAGACTGGTCAATTTGACCAAGTCAAACAAGACACCTGAAACAAAAAGAATTTTATTTGTTGCTGCAAAGATTCGAACCGGCAACCTCGTCAACGTAAATCACCAACCTTACCGACTGAGATAAAGAAGAGATGTGATTGAAGTTGTTGCGAGCAGATGATAAAGTTATTTATCTGTTGCGAGTAGAAGATAAAGTTATCTCTTAAAGGATAACTTTATCCTTTAATCAGATCCAATGGATACAGTTTAATCTCATCCAAGATCAACCATCCAGATTACATCCATGGATCAACGGCCAAGAGAAAAATGATCAACAATCAACAATCCAGATTTATTCTCTTAGGCTATAAATAGGCTTAGAGTTTCAACCTTTTTAATCATTCATTAATTCATTCTTGTAAACTCTCTAAAAAGTCTAGTGTGCTATTTTTGTAAGGCTTCTCCGCCACAAGGAGATTTTTATTGAGCGTCCACTGCCTTGGAAGCAACGTTCTCAGTTGCGACCAAGTTTCTTTTTTTAAAAGACGAGTGCCTCTACTTTCATATTTTTTTTTCGTCTATTCACCCCCCTCTAGCCGGTCCAACCCGATCCAACAAGTGGTATCAGAGCCAAGGTCGCTGCAGAAGGACTAACCGCTGACTGCAGTAATTTCAAGAAAATGGTTGGAGCCGTAATCTACCCGCCGAAGTTTGAGGGGGAGTTCGCGATGTGGAAGCGCCGAATGCAGGTATTTTTTAAAACTGATATTGAATTGCTAATAATTATGAAAAATGGTTTTTCAGTTCCTAAAGACAACAACGACAAGGATAAAGAAATAGAGTCATGGACAATGAAGGAGAAATCAGACTTTGAAGCAAACGGCAAACCTGAATTTCATCTACTAGCCGTTCTTCCCGCGTAAGAAGTTAACCGCATCGAGAATTACAACTCGGCAAAAGAGCTCTGGGAGAAATTCCTAGAATTGCATGAAGAGAAGAATAAGAAACCAGACATCGCCGCACTAAACACAAGGAAGATCCAACTCGACGATAAGTCTTCGTCAGAGGAGTCGGAAGGTCAAGAATACGCGAGACTTGCGCTGATGGCAAACCATCAAGAAGGGAGCACTGATGAAGGGGGAGAGACGTCAGAAGAAAGCGACGACGAAGGAGGAACCTCACTTTTCGAAAGTGACCCGGTAAGCTAGGTTTGTTTTCTTCCTCATGATCAGTTATATGCAGGAGTTAAAGCTTTGCTCAAATCTAATTATAGATTAGAAAAAGAAAATTAAAAATTAAAAAATGAATTAACACTTACATCCTCGTCCGAAATTTTGAAAAATGAAAATGATAATTTGAAAAACTTGGTGCAAAAATTAGAACTTGATATTGCATATTTACGCCAAAAGAAAAATAGTTTTCCTGATAACTTAAATTGGTATTTTAAAAATCATAAGGGTCAATTTAAAAAGGTGCCCAAAAGCTATATTCCGCCTAAGTTTTTAATTAATCCTGTAGACAGGAACTTATTTTGGGTTCCTAAATTTGTATTAAACTGATAATTATTTTTTGTTATTATATATGTGCGCATTTTGTTTTAACAAAAATTATGTCTTTAATTTTTTTTGCACATTTATGTTGTCTATCTATTGGAACTTCTTTCAAAATTTTTCGAATATTTTTTTTCCTCGAAATTTGAAATTAAGAGTTTAGGGGAAAGACTTATTACAATTTTTTCAAATTTTGAGATGTATTTTTTTTCAATTTTTTAAGAACTCTTATATGTTGGTTTGTCATTTTTGGACTTGATGAACGAATTTAAAACTCAAAATTTTTGTCCAAACTCATATCTTCATCTTCGACTTTAACAAAAATATTCAGATTTTTTTGATTTTTTATGAATTGTTTATTGAAATATGATTTTTTTTTGAAATTCGATAGAAAAATATTTTGACCAGATCCGATTTTTTTTGGAACTCTTCATCAACTATGGATTTTATCAAAAAAAATTTTGGATTTTATTTAAGCCATTTTTTAAAAAAAATGAAATTAACTTTGAAAAAATATGTCATTTTAAATTTGAAAAATCAATGGCAACATGATTTTTTTTTCACTTAGAATATTTTTTATCGCACTCAAAAATTTTCTTCTTCCCTAATTATATTTTCCTATTTTTTGATGTGATCAAAGGGGGAGGAATAATATTAAGTTAAGGGGGAGATTTTTAATTTATTCTAAATTAAATTTTTTTTTTGAACTTAAACTGTTTACATTATTATGCATGTTTTTTTTATTTTGTTTACCCTAACTTAACTCGGATTGATGCACATCAAAAAGGAGGAGATTGTAAGTACCTCTAGTTGATTTTGATGTGATCAACCAATTTAAGTTAGGTCCTGGTATGTTTAATCCCTCTGCTAAGTGTGCAGGAGCTTAGGTACGGAGGAAGTCGAGCGTAAGACGTAGCAGACGAGAAGGATTGTGCGGGGAAGTGAGCCGACGGGCTTGGTACAATCCGAAGGACGCGGAAGCTGCGGAAGAGTACACTGGTGGATCGAGAAGGACATATGCGACGCTCGAGGGACGGGAAACCGGGAGGAAGTACGCTCGAGGGGCGAAAGGCTGGAGTCGGGTTCGGGTGAGCCTAACTCCGGTTGGCCGGAAATCACCCAGAAGATGAACCAAAAGACTGGTCAATTTGACCAAGTCAAACAAGACACCTGAAACAAAAAACATTTTATTTGTTGCTGCAAAGATTCGAACCAACAACCTCACCAACGTAAATCACCAACCTTACCGACTGTGATAAAGAAGAGATGTGATTAAAGTTGTTGCGAGCAGATGATAAAGTTATTTATCTGTTGCGAGTAGAAGATAAAGTTATCTCTTAAAGGATAACTTTATCCTTTAATCAGATCTAATGGATACAGTTTAATCCCATCCAAGATCAACCATTCAGATTACATCCATGGATCAACGGCCAAGAGAAAAATGATCAACAATCAACAATCCAGATTTATTCTCTTAGGCTATAAATCGGCTTAGAGTTTCAACCTTTTTAATCATTCATTAATTCATTCTTGTAAACTCTCTAAAAAGTCTAGTGTGCTATTTTTGTAAGGCTTCTCCGCCACAAGGAGATTTTTATTGAGCGTCCACTGCCTTGGAAGCAACGTTCTCAGTTGCGACCAAGTTTCTTTTTTTAAAAGACGAGTGACTCTACTTTCATATTTTTTTTTTCGTCTATTCACCCCCCTCTAGCCGGTCCAACCCGATCCAACACCCTGTCCCGAGTGCCTGACCTCGGGCGTCTTACCCCGAGTGCCAGACCTTGGGTATTCTGTCCCGAGTGTCTGACCTCGGGCGCCTTACCGCGAGTGTTAGACCTTGGGTGAATGTGCTCGGACGACCGTGGTAAATTAGACGTTCGCTTGTCTCTGCTTTTATTCCTTTTTACCCGACCCACGTCGGGCCCAGGTTCTTCCCATCGAACTGCCCTCGGCCGGGCTCATTCTGACCGGGTTCCTGACTCACTCAAAAAACCACCCGGCCGACTCATAAAAATACCCGACCGGATCACGAAACACCCCGACCGGATCATGTAGATTATAATGGTAAAAAATTATTCGCTCGTCTGTTAGATCATGATCATAGGAACTATGATTATGATACAGAAATAACAATCTTTTCTGGGTCTAAAAAATTTCTTTACGATGAGGTGCATTGTGTTGAATTTTTTTAAAGTAAGTTTATGATTTATGAGCATGTTGATACTTTCTGTTGTAAGATCATTGTTTGCATTGAGTCTTTCTTTGTTTAACCTTACGTTGAGTCCTAATAAAAGAATCGTTCATGTCATGCTTGATAGGTTGAAAATGACTAGGTATTGTTGCTTTATTCTCTAAAATAACAAAAATAGATATTGGTGTAGATGTAGCGACTTCAATACGTGTTGTAATGATTATGATAGAATGAATTATCATTATCAAAATTTAGATCTTCATATGAATCACCTATCATACGTTCATTGTTAGTGGAGTTTATAGCATGAGCTAATATGACCGAGGTTGCATCTCGTACTTCATTGATATTTGATGCTGCACGGGATCACCGATGACCAACTCACCAATAGTTCGAAGGTGGAGGAATGGGTTGGTCACCTTATGTTCACTGACGAGGACCTTTTGAGGGGATCTGAGAAGAAAGAGGCGAGTTAGGAGAACGATCGGAGAATTTCTAGCATAACCACTCCGACGTTTAAATTAGAATCTTGTTAAAAGGTGGAAGAGACTCAGGAGTTAATCAGGGTTTTCTTTCATACCTCAAATGTTGCTATCGAAGTACCTTTTATAGGGGATGGGGAAGAGAAGTAAGACCCACATTCTTCATTTATCTGAGATTTTTACCATTGTTACCCATGTATTTGTAGGACTCTTTATTATACTTTTAATAGTCTTAATAGTAGATAACGAGGGGCTTTTCCTAAAAAGAACGTGTCCTCCTGCCGTTTCAGTCACATTTTTGGTGACGTATCACTTTGGCGATGCCTTTTCTAAGGGCATCCACAACCGTTTAACACTTTTAATGTTATAACACCTATCACCTCATCAAAAAATATGGGACCCACATGCCACATATACATTAGCATTAACATCTTCATTCTCTCACATTCGTTTAACATTCAACCCCTATTATTTGTGGGGTCCACATGCCACATACACATTCTCTCACATATATATTCTCTCACATATTCAATCTCATACATACATATTTTTTATTTTCAACTATATTTACCAATTTAAATAATTTTTATTTAAAATAAATAATAATAATAATTTTAAATATATTTATTATTAATTGAAATTGGAATTAATTGAAATTGAAATTTAAATTAATTGAAATTGAAATTAATTTTTTTAATTGCAAGCAGGCAGCCTGGCTGCCTGCATGCCTGATCGGTCTGCCATCAGGTAGACCGATCAGGCTGCCATGTCATACGCGATGAACGCGTTCAAACATCTGAACGCGTTCATCACGTCAGCGCATTAACACACTCCCCACAATGATTTTAACGCGGACGACTTATTAATCGAGCATTATAACACTCGATTAACGAGCCGTTGCAGATGCTCTAAGTTATTATGGCCTGAGTCGAGGCCGGATGTCTCTGGGTTGAGGTGGGAGCCTTGTCTTGGAGCCTAGTTAATTATCCCGCTTGGTTGGCTTCGACTTAGAGTTCTTGATTTTGAGTCAGGAGATTAAGGATGGCGCCCAAGATGGCAGCTTTGACTCATTGGTTGAGTCAGTCGCCACATGGACTAAATGATAACTAGGAGCTGACCTCATGTCTTGCTTTGACATCCCTGAAGTTTCTCCATGAATCTCCCAGTATCACTAATATCCCTCTTAAGTCTAGTTGAAAGAGGCTTAAGGAGTCTAACGGACTGGACTAAATGAGTCATAATGGGAATTTTTTCCTCATGTCCACATGGTAGTGGCTCACTCCTTGTCTAAGATCCACTAGCAAATTTGTGCTTTAAATGTTGGACATGCCTGTTTAATAACGATATGATTCGTCTACATCGATTGTCGAATTTGAGATATATTTATTCCCTCCGAGGTTTTATCACTTTAATGGTGATTGTAGGACCGAGTAGAGTGATAGGAGAGGGGGTGTGTGGATAGCGCTCTTGATTTTTTCGAAATTTGGACAAAATAGAGTTCGTAGCAGCAAAAACAAGAATAGAAAAATACAATCATTAACACGAGTTGGTTTTACTAGGTTTGAAGTCTGTGATGACTCCTAATCCAAGACTTACGATCCTTGATTATTTACTTTGAACAATCACTAATAATCCAAAATGGTTACAAATATGATATCAAAGTACAAGCATAAAAATAATTATACCAACAACCAATGTATTGAAGGTTGAAGGGTTGTCATTGGAATAACGTTTCGACGTCTTTGAGTGAGTTTTGGCGCAGCAAACAAGAGCAAAAGATGTAGAGAATGTTATCCTTGATTGTTTACTTTGGGAAATCACTAATAATCTGGAATGTTTATAAATATAAATATCAAAGGACAAGCACAAAAATAATTATACCAACGACCAAAGTATTGAAGGTTGAAGCGTTGTCATTGGAGCAACGTTCCAACGTCTTTGAGCCAGTTTTGGTGCAGCATACAAGAGAGAAAGATTTAGAGAATGTTGTCCTTGATGCACTGGTCGAAGAGCCCTCATATAAGGTCTCTCGGGCGCCTGAATCGCCCAAGTTGTTGACGTGGTCGCTAATTGTCAAAACTTCATCCTAAAATTTCATCCAATTTGGGGAGCCTGAATCAACCCAAGCTCCTGATTAGTGACGTGGACCAACCATTATGCGTACGCCAGCTTAACCAAGCCCCGACTAAGTTGAGGGTGTCCCGGACGTTTGGGACCACCCAAGCGCTTAAAGCTTCAGACGCTTGAGTCTGTCTCAGGCGCCTGAGCTCCTCTTAGGCGCCTGAACGCAGAATTCCAGGTTCCTTTACATTTCTTTTTCTGTAAAACAGAGTTAGGAAAAACCAGGTAAATGTATATGAAATTACACTTTGACAGTCACATTGTCCGGTCCTGACTTTTAGGTTTCAACTGAAATCCTAGGTCGAATCGACGCTTATTATTCCCTCTTTCAGGGAACGCATCCTCGCCTACTCCTCTCATGAGAGATTACCTATTGTCAACCCCCGATTGGACTTTTTCTTAACCTCCGATAATTCCGGAACTCGCAAAGTCTGATTCTCGACCCATCATGACTCCTATTCATATCCTCCAGATCGGGACTTCGATGCCCAACCCTCGGTCAGGACTTAGTGCTCATCCCTCAATCAGGTCTTACTGCCCAGTTGTTCACATTAGGTTTTTGTTGCCCAACCCTCATCCAGGACTTAGTGCACAACCCTCGATCAAGTCTTAGTTGTCCAACCCTCGGCCAGGTCTTAGTGTCCAACTCTTGGTCAGGTCTTAGTTGTCCATCCCTCTGGTAGAACTTAGTGCCCAATTCTGCAGATCAGGACTAAATGTTTAGGTTAACTAGGACTTTCTTGCACACTTAGAATAACTTGTTAGACCATAGTGAATCTTAACTTTGAACTTTTGCCAACATCAAAATCAGGTTCGATTATCTGACGCTCCTAGCACCAACAGTGATGTGATCCACTGTTAGGCAAACGAACTGGTACTCTCACTGTCATGATTGTCTAGTGAGAGTACCAGTTCTCTTCCCAGGATCATGTTGGTGAGTCAATCATAAGTTGATTGACTTAGGTCATAAAGTATAATATTTATAAATAAAAGTCAATGCTTTGGTTATTATATTTGCTTTATTCTTGTGCGAGGGAATAAATAATAATGCGCTAGAATAGTAGTTACAACATATAAATTGGTTGAATTGATTTTGAGAGACTATCAAGAACATTACTCTTAAATATTCCTAGTCAAGCTTTAATATACAAGAGTAATATTAATGCATTGAGACTAACATGTAGGTCAATTGATGACTTGATCTCACAAGTCATAGATATGAGATATCAAGTTGACACATGGGTATATATTAGAAAATATGTACTGAATTGACTCGTCATGAAAAAATTTTATGGACCGTTATATGAGTGTCATAAACTTTCTCGTCACTACTTTGTCCCTGCTTTGTCCATGGTCCCTCGGATACGCATACAAGCCCACGGCTTTCCTCCATGCCACCCTTCATCATACCCAAAGCCATCCAACCGAGTCCATGTGTATCCTACAAGACCTGCACACTCAAATACACATATCAAACACAAGGGTGAACCTAACTAAACCCTTTACCCAAACATCAAAACACATGGTCACACCGGACCATAGATTGCCCCAACAAACCCTAACGCAAGGTATAAGGTAAGTAGTACATATATCCAATCCACGCAGTAATAAAGAACAGTAAGCAGTAAAACTAAACAGATACAACTACCAAAAGAAATAGTACAGAAACGAAACTAACAGGTATCCCTACTGCTATATATATCTAACTATGCACAAGAGGTGACTATATCTAATAAAGATAAGTCAAAGGTACTCGCTTCCACTATAGAAGTTCGCAGGCGACGAGAACCTCGTTCAAAATAATATCCACGTCGTGTGAATCAACTCAATGTCTTGCATCAAAATAAATACAACTTAGCTAATTATACAATTTAAATTATTAGCTAAGTTTTATGCTAAGTGTAATTGGAAATCAAACCCTAACTTTACTTAAACCAACTCCCAATACAACTACACACCCCAAATCTAAACCTAACAGCGTGTTTCACCAATCACCAGCTCACAGCTAGGGTTGTACCCCAAAACAGAGTACCAAGGAAAAATCACAGCAACTTAATCCACCCTCTGATCCCACGACAACACTTGGATCAACAAATATAGTCACCCCCACAACTCAGCTTAGAGCAACCATTCATCAGCAACCCAAAACAAAACCTAATTTGCATCAGCCACCAATTGGAGAACATGGCAGAGATCAAATGGAGGAAATGAATACAAAAACCAAACTCTAATTATCATCAACAATAACACCACCATAGATTTAACCCCCCGAAACCAGAGATCAAACCATACAAAAATCATAAAGGAATAGAGCATGCACACCAAGAGAAAGCTTACGACAAAACACAGCAAGTTCACTATCCAATTCATCCAAGATCAGAGAGATTAAAGGAAATAAACAACAAACCACTACCAAAGGAAATCTCACGGATCAAGCTCTCGAGGAACAAATCTGACAGAAATTCCAACCACTATCCCAATTCAAATCCAAAGCATGCGAACGGAACAAATCCAAGAACATATTCCAAGATTAAATCGATACCCTAAAATAACTACCAATCCTTGATTAAACGAACTTACCGTAACCAGCCGGTGAGGACCTCAATCGGCTCGATCTGCTAATGATCCAACGCCCAAAGGTAGCCGATGGTGAGAAGGATGAGAAGAAAGATCTATAGCTCCTATTCTACCACCGGATCAAAGAAAAAACAAGAAGATCGCGCAAGGTGAGCCTCGATCAAGGCCCCCAACCTCAAACCCGTAGAACACCAAGGAATGCTAGGGCTTACCATAGTGAATGGAGGACCAACGATGAAACCTCCGGACGAACTCAGGGGAAGAGGCTTCGATGAACCCCGGATGAACTCGCGAAAGGCTTGAAGAAGAGGAAGAAGAAGCTTCGATGAACTCAGGAGAAATCATGAGATTTGGGATCGGGATCGCGCTCAGCCACAGAGGAAACCTATAAGGGCTAATCACTTTGCGATTTAGCCCTCCATCTGTGGAGAATCCCATATACACCGCAAGTTTGGGAATTTCGCAATGTAATCCCCCTATTTTCTGTATTCTTACAGACGACCGTTGGACTCCTTAAAATCTTATAAATCCACAAGACTTGAAATAATTGTAATATGAGGTTTTTAAGTTGATTAGTTGGTTTGATCAAACTCACTAATGAAATTATACATGTCCGATTTGATTCATTTCAAGTCCTGTGAATTTATAGGATTACAAGGAGTCTAACAGTGTCATTTATTGCTTTTTTAGACTTCTCTAAAAATATTAAATATTATCGAAAGAATCAACCCAATATGAACGTGATATGGAATCATATTGGACCCACGATTCATACAAGGTTAAGACTTAGCTAAATCCTAAATATGTGGGGCCCACTTATGCATCCATGCATGGAAAAAAAAAGGAAAAGAGAAGAGAGGAGAGAAAAGAGAAGATAGAAAAAATGATAAAGAAAAGAGAGAAAAAATTGGTTTTGTCAAGAAAGATAAAATAGGAAAAATACATAATTGAGTGTGTTTTTTGGTAAATATGAAAGTAGTGTGTGTCTTTTAATCAATTTGAAAATATGTGTACACCTTTTGATAAAAAGTTGAAGATTTTTTATGCTTACGTCAGACAATGAGAGAGTAGAATAGTGAAAATATAATAGAAAGAACATAGAAAACATCATAGAAAATAAGTTGAATATGTGAGAATTGAGCATGAGTAATTTTCTCTCTCAGGTACAAAGCCGTGGAAGGTGGTAGGATGTTCATGCAATTTTTTAAATATTCACGGTTTAATTATTTGTTATAGTGCACTCTAGGATATTTTCTTCTAGTAGAATAAAAAACTTAGTAAGTTAGGTTGTTGGATTATTCACCATTAAATGAAATATGAGCGTTAAGTTAACCCTAATATAGTTTAGGTGTTGGGATCTCCCGGCACCAAAACACAAAACGCAGCAGAAATAAGATCCCTCGAGCGATCCATGCGAAAGAAAACTCGTATGAAGTTCATCTATCTAATAGATCTATCTACAGTGTATACCTTTGGAGCGTGCCCTTACATTTATCCTGTTGGTGCAATCTTGGTTAGGTCAGGGTTGACCTAGTTTGACTAGGCTCGGGTGAGCTTAGGTCTGGTAAGCTTGGTAAGCTTAAAGATGGATGTTTTGATGTTTGATAATGATGTTTGTTTGATCATATGATATTTGAATATCATATGATGTCAAGTGGGTCAAGGTTGACTGGAGACTTAATTGGAAAAGACCTAGTGGGACTAGGTGAAGTCCAGATGGATCGGGGAGATCACACGCTGGCATGAGAAAAGACCTAGTGGGACTAGGCACACCTAGTGGAACTAGGTGAAATCCAGGTGGATCGGGGAGATCGCACGCTGGTATGGAAAAAGTCCTAGTGGGACTAGGTGAAGTCCAGGTGGATCGGGGAGATCGCACGTTGGCAAGGTGGATGACTACCGAGAGTGTAGGCCTAACTCGAGGGTTAGGCAAACCTGATTGAGAATCGGGTTAAGTCCTAGCTGGGCACGGAGTCTTGGTCCGGGGGACTGAGCACGAGTCAGAGAAGGCCAGGGAGTCTGTTCTCTGGACTTAGGGTTGGATTGGGAGTCGCTGGATCGGTCTGTAGACCGATCAGGGAGTTGGCACAAACTCCCTGTTGTGGATCGTTATGGTGAACGATTAGGGAGAGAACGGAAAAGTTTCTGTTTGGCTTCTGATCGTTCTGGTGAACGATCAGAGAAGAGGTCAGTAGCTTTGGGAGGAGAACTGGATCGATCAGTGTGACCGATCAAAATGTCGGAGTTTTCCTCACCCTGACCAATCAGGATGGCTCCTGATCGGTCAGGGAGTGACCTGATCGGTCACCAGACCGATCAGGGCACAGCCTGATCGGTCAGGTGACCGATCAGGTTACAGGTAGACCGATCAGGGTGATCGGTCCAGTAAGTTGCAGTGAGTTGGCTTCTCGCGATCAAAAGCTTCCTTGATTGATTTGGTGATCGATCAAGGAAGGCCTTGATCGATCAGGTGATCGATCACTGAGGTTTGCGAGAGAACAGAAGCTCCCTTGATCGATTCGATGATCGATCAAGGAAGGCTTTGATCGATCAGGGTGATCGATCACTGAGGTTTGCACGAGAGAATAGAGAGGCTCTAAATCGATTCAGCAATCGATTCAGGATACTTGTAATCGATTGATTAATCGATTACGGTTCGAAAACTAGCCGTTGAACGGCTATATCTGATGTGGTAATTGATTGGGTAATCGATTGGGAAACCCTAGGCGTCGGGTATATAAGGTTTTCTTGCAGATTCGCTCAGTAGCTCTTCGGCAGTTCTTCGACAACTCTCCTCCTTCTTCCACGCCATTTCAAGAGAGGCTTTGAAGCTTAGTGTTGCTGCACTTCCAAAGCTCTAGAGGCGATAACAAGCTTGAAGATAGCAAGAAAAGCAAAGAGAGCTTATCATTGTAAATCTTGTAAGATTTCATTTTGTTTTGCTTAGATTCTTGTTGTATCTTCTTGTAAGCTTGTAAGAGGTTTCTCCACCTCAAGAAGGAGATCTTTCATAGTGTATGAGAGAGTGGGGAGAGTGGACCCTTGGATTAGTTACCTGAAGGAGATGAATACCAAGTAAAATAGATGTGTTAGCATTGCTTGAAGTCTTCCGCGACGACAAATCATCTACAAGCAAATTGGAGCTAATCACCGCCCCTCTAGCTCTCCTACCGGTCCTAACAAGTGGTATCAGAGCAAGGTTGCTCTTCTTTGGACTCATCACCAAGAGGGCAAGAGCTAGAGGAAGAAGACGAAGTTGGAAGAAATCATAATTTCAAGAAGTCATCATCAAGAGGGTTCAATTTCAAAAATGGAGTTTGGCTATGACACCCGGGCACCTCCACTATTCGACAATGAAAATTTCGATCTTTGGAAGTTAAGGATTGAGAATTACTTCATGATGGAGATAGAGCAATGGTTTGCTCTAATGGAGGGTTTTGAAGCTCCAACAAGCACCCAAGAAAAGCTCCTCAAGAAAAGCAAATGGAATAAGGAGCAAATCAAGAGATGCGAGACCAATGATAAAGTGACCAAGTTATTGGTCAATCTTTTGCCGAGCACCATCTTGGACAAGATTGGAGAATTCATAGATGCCAAAGTGCTTTGGAGCAAATTGGCAAAGTTTCATGAAGATCCCTCCACTGTACCGTATCAAGACAAATCCGAAGAGGGAGATTCATCAAATGAAGAGGAATCAGAAGTTGAGAGATGCTCAACATCCGGAGAGGAAATTCAAGGAGCATTGGCTGAGAAGGAAAAAGAAGAAATCTCTACCTCTAGGATTGAGGGGGAGCGAAGATCATTAACTCCAGAAAAAGAAGAAGCTTCTACCTCCGGATCGAGTGAAGAGTCATACGACACCCCTACAAGCAAAGGTATAAATATTTCAATTTGTAAAAATAAAGATCATATCATTTGCTTTGAGTGTAGGGGAAAAGGGCACTATAAGAGTAAGTGTCCAAAATTGATCAAGAAGAAGGTGCTAATGGCACCCAAGACCAAGGAGAAGCTAAAGGAGGTTGCCCCCGTGGCTAAGAAGGATAAGAAGCACATTGTGTGCTTCTCATGCAAACAAAAGGGACATTATCGAAATCAATGTCCAAAGGGGAAGGATCCGACCAAGGCAAAAAGGAGGAGCTCAAATCAAGGGGGAGCCTCTAAGGACAAGACCAAGGTACCATTAAGTAATGTTACTTATTTTCATCATGATAATGTGCATGCTAGAAATAATTATTATCATCTCAATGCTATTTATCATGAAAATAGGAGGTATGTAAAACCAAAGGAAAAATATAGAGTCTTCCATGCTAGGACTACCACACCTAAGGATAAGGAAAATTTTAGATCACTTTATGGTAGACCTACCCAAAACAAGGCCAAAAAGAAAAATTACCAAGGCAATATTAGAAAACTAAGCCTTGATGAGGTAATGATGGAAAATCAAGTTTTGACGTCGAAACTTGATAAATTGGAAAAAAAATCCCTTAAGAAAATAGAAAATCTATTTAAGGGATCAAAAATTCAAAACCTAGATTTAGGAAATCAAGGACCCTCTAGGAGCAAAAAAGGTTTTGGATACAAACCTAAAACTAAGGATGATGGTCTATCCTATCATAGAGTTCTATATAGGTATGGAACTCAATCTAGGTCAAGGAGTCAAATCAAGGTCACAAGGGAAGTCATCCCTAGGGTTGACCAAGACAAGATTAAAATGACCAAGGCTTCGGATAAGTCTAGAAAGGTCATTAGGAAGGTATCAAGAGAAGTTATCCCTAATGAATACCTAGAACACCCAAGGAGCACCAATATGTTTTGGGTTCCTAAGAGTGTGTTCGCCACACCCTAGATAGATCTAGGGAGTGTCAATTCAAATTGGAAGGGTAGTTAACCTAACCTTGATGAAGTTGGCACTTTGAGACATTTTCAAGGAGTTACTATCCTTGAAAATGAAGGAGTCAATTGTTTACTCTAGGAGGAGTAAAATTTGTGCCAAACTATATTTTTGAAAGATTGAACTTAATAAAGTTGGCACAACTAGGTTAAAATCCAAAGATAGGCCAAGTTGGGGAGTTTTGGCATTATCTTGGAAATTAGGGGGAAAGTTAGGATTATCAATGGCTAAGCCATGAGTTATTGATACTTAGATAGGAAATCTAGGTATATTCTTTTGTGCTAATATGCCATGTTTTTGTATGCTCTATCACATGCTATGACATCATAATCCATCATTCATATTTTATTATGAAAATATTACATGTTATGTCATACATGCATCATCTAGTCATAATATTATTTAAATTCTCATATGATGCATGTCATAGTCATTATCGTGCATTCAGTCAATTTTTATTGAAATTAAGGACATTGACATTAATTGACATTCTAGGTGAATGATCAAAGTTTATAATGCCTAGATAGAAATGCATGAACCCTCAATTTAGGGAGAACATGACTTTTACATCTCACTAAGACCATAAGTTGACTTGTGTGTGTTTTTGAGACACATTAGAAATAAGTGAGATGTTAGGGTGATGAACAAAACTCAAGTTATTGAATTTTAGGTTCATCAAAACATGAATATAAATGAACTCCAATCATTGAGAAAGCTAATGTACAAGTCATGTGCATTTAGCCCAAGGAACATAGTTGGAAATTGTTTTTGAAAACTATTTCAAAACTATCTTGGAAAACCTTGGTGAAGACAATCTTTTGATAGATCTCATCATTAATGAATTAGATACAAGAGAGTGAAACATTGAAATATTTCAATAGTTTCTATTTTTGTATCAATCTTTGGAAAAGAAAGGTATTTTCATATAAAATTATTTTTCCATGGTAGTATATGTCATAAATAATGTCTACACAAAATTTTAAGATTTTTCGAATTTTGTAGAATTTTTTAGGAGTTTCTGAAATTTGGACTGAATGTATTTTCAGGAATCAGAAACTCTCAATCGATCAGGTGATCGATTAGGACACTTCAATCGATTAGTAAATGATTGTTAACCCTATCTACGAGCACAGAAGCTCGCGTAATCGATCCGTTGATCGATTAAGGGCAACCGTAATCGATCGGTTGATCGATTACAGTATAGTTTAATCGATTGGTTCCCAACACCAATCGATTGGTAAGATTGAAACTGTCTGTTTTCAGTCTGATAACCTAATTTTGGGCAACCTACAAATCCCTAGCCCCTCGGAATACTTTTATAAGTACATTTGGGTAAATTTCAGTATGAAATCAAAAAGGAAGATGGTTCGGTGAAAACTATAGGGTTAAGGAGAGATTTTGATTCAAGTTTTGATTTTCAAAATCTCATAACCTCGAGTTGAGATTTCCTAAAGTTTTAGGAACTCAAAAATCATTGTTGGTGCAATGATAGAGGGTTAGAGCATGTTTTGAGGAGGAGGTCTTCCTTAAAAGCATGTGTTTGAATTTTTATTTTTGGGATATGTGAAAGGATGAAAATTGGGAATTTTCTTCATGATGAGTGCTCAAGGTTGAGTATAGATTTAAGTGAAAGGAATGGGATTTTTTTTCGTTCCTTTGACCATATAGACTCTCGAGGAGACTTTTTGATGTGTGTCAAAGGGGGAGAAGATTGAAAGGCTAATAGGGATTAGTCTTTCTCAAACATATTGTCAAACATCAAAAAGGGAGAGACTGTTGGTGCAATCTTGGTTAGGTCAGGGTTGACCTAGTTTGACTAGGCTCGGGTGAGCTTAGGTCTGGTAAGCTTGGTAAGCTTAAGGTTGGATGTTTTGATGTTTGATAATGATGTTTGTTTGATCATATGATGTTTGAATATCATATGATGTCAAGTGGGTCAAGGTTGACTGGAGACTTGACTGGAAAAGACCTAGTGAGACTAGGTGAAGTTCAGGTAGATCGGGGAGATCGCACGCTAACATGAGAAAAGACCTAGTGGGACTAGGCACACCTAGTGGGACTAGGTGAAATCCAGGTGGATCAGGGAGATCGCACGCTTGTATGGAAAAAGACCTAGTAGGACTAGCTGAAGTCCAGGTGGATTGGGGAGATCGCACGTTGGCAAGGTGGATGACTACCGAGAGTCTAGGCCTAACTCGAGGGTTAGGCAAACCTGATTGGGAATCGGGTTAAGTCCTAGCTGGGCACAGAGTCTTGGTCCGAGGGACTGAGCACGAGTCAGAGAAGGCCAGGGAGCCTGTTCTCTGGACTTAGGGTTGGATTGGGAGTCGCTGGATCGGTCTATAAACCGATCAGGGAGTTGGCACAAACTCCCTGTTGTGGATCGGTCTGGTGACCGATCCAGTGAAGTCTGATCATTCTGGTGAACGATCAGGGAGAGAACGGAAAGGTTTCTGTTTGGCTTCTGATCGTTCTGGTGAACGATCAGAGAAGAGGTCAGTTGCTTTGGGAGGAGAACTAGATCGATCAGTGTGACCGATCAAAATGTCGGAGTTTTCCTCACCCTGACCGATTAGGATGGCTCCTGATCGGGCAGGGATGACCTGATCAGTCACCAGACCGATTAGGGCACAGCCTGATCGGTCAGGTGACCGATCAGGTTACAAGTAGACTGATCAGGGTGATTGGTCCAGTAAGTTGCAGTGAGTTGGCTTCTCGCGATCAGAAGCTTCCTTGATCGATTCGGTGATTGATCAAGGATGGCCTTGATCGATCAGGTGATCGATCACTGAGGTTTGCGAGAGAACAGAAGCTCCCTTGATCGATTCGGTGATCGATCAAGGAAGGCTTTGATCGATCAAGGTGATCGATCACTGAGGTTTGCGCGAGAGAACAGAGAGGCTCTGAATCGATTCAGCAATCGATTCAGGATACTTGTAATCGATTGATTAATCGATTACGGTTCGAAAACTAGCCGTTGAACGGCTATATCTGACGTGGTAATAGATTGGGAAACCCTAGGCGTCGAGTATATAAGGTTTTCTCGCAGATTTGCTCAGTTCTTCGACAGCTCTCCTCCTTCTTCCACGCCATTTCAAGAGAGGCTTTGAGGCTTAGTGTTGTTGCACTTCCAAAGCTCTAGAGACGATAACAAGTTTGAAGATAGCAAGAAAAGCAAAGAGAGCTTATCATTGTAAATCTTGTAAGATTTCATTTTGTTTTGCTTAGATTCTTGTTGTATCTTCTTGTAAGCTTGTAAGAGGTTTCTCCACCTCAAGAAGGAGATCTTTCATAGTGTATGAGAGAGTGAGGAGAGTGAGCCCTTGGATTAGTCACCTGAAGGAGGTGGATACCAAGTAAAATAGATGTGTTAGCATTGCTTGAAGTCTTCCACGGCGACAAATCATCTACAAGCAAATCAGAGCTAATCACCCCCCCTCTAGCTCTCCTACCGGTCCTAACATATCCCGCTCATTCAAGTGTCGCCGGATCTCTTGCACGTTCAAGCATTCGTGCCTCTATGCGTATCCACACGGACACAATCTCTCAACTTCGGGAAGAACTACCTTAGTTGTGCTAGCAACTTGGGGTAGTTCACAAGACAACCAAGAACCCAAAAGGGTTTCAGCCAAGAGGGAGAAGAGGAAGAAGAGAGGAAGGGAAGAAGGGAAAGCTCTCACTTGTCATTCAAAATGACTAGACTCTCTTTTATACTCATCCCATGAATATGAAGAGTTTTTTTTGTCTTTTTGACTTCCATTCATTAAAGCCAATAAAGAGCACATCTTTTCATGTGACTCTTCACCTTCTCTTCATCCAATGAAGAGAGACTTTTCTCTTTCCTTCATTAAACACTTTAATGAATTTCCCCTGCAATTCTGACCGGGCCTCTCGGGCTTCGGACCAGGTCTCCCGACCAAGTCTGCCGAGCAAGTCACCGAGCTCCTGACCCAGTCTACCGAGCGCCGACCCAGCCTGCCGAGCACCGAGCTCCCGACCAAGTCCCTGAGCTCCCGACCCGAGCTCCTGACCCGAGTCTCCCGAGCTCCTGTCCCGAGTAGATCTCCCGATCAGATTTCCCGAGTTCCCAACTCGGTCTCTCAATCAGATTTCCCGAGTTCCCAACTCGGTCTCCCGATCAGATTTCCCGAGTTCCCTACTCGGGCTTCCGATCAGATTTTTCGAAGCATCATGTCCTTAGTGTGTGACCCAATAGGTTCTCATGACGTTGGCAATGCGCCTAAATGCTTTAGACACATAAGCAATGAGCGGCATCTAGCAATGCATCATTGCTACCCAAGTAACAAGAAAAGTAGAGATCCGACTAAACCTCCGTGACTATGATAATGTATGACCTTGTCCTTCTATCTTTGATATCTAGATTGACCAATGAGGCATAGACCGTGTCATCCTCGATCAATCTATGTATTTCTTGATCCCCGAGTAGACTCACTCAAACAAATGAGCTCAATATCTCATATTGACTCATTTGAGCATGGTCATGCGTTTTAGTAGTCCTACTCGATCAAAGGGTCCACATATATCACTCCCGTCATATGGGAGGGATAGATCTCATCTACATCACTCACATCCCTCCGCATAATTCATTACATACCCAGTGATCGCCTTTATAGTTCACCCTATTACGGGTGACGTTTGACGATACCAAAGTACATAACTCCTTATGTAGGGAACCGTAGTGACTTCAGGTCTAAGGACTATTCATACTAATAATCACATGAGAAAGTTTATGACACTCATATGACAATTTATAAAACTTTCTCATGACGTATCCATGACTTGTGAGCTCAAGTCATCAATTGACCTACATGCTAGTCTCTATGCATAAATATTGTCCTTGAATATTAATGCTTGACTAGGAATAGTTTAGTTTAGTGTTCTCTATATCATCTCACTATCGATTCAACTAATCGATATGATGTAGATAAGAACCTACTACACAAGGACATTATTATACTTAGTTATTTGGCACAAATAATAAAATAAGTATAATAACCAACATGCCTTTATTAATGATAGAATATGATACAAAAAGTCCCTAGTTAATCATCATATAATTGGCTCTAGGGCTCCTACTAACATTAGGAACTTGTTAGTTAGTTACTATTTTTTTGCAATAGATATTTAAATATGTTCTTTGATATAGGATATTGATTTAGACTTATTGTTGTGGATTATCAGACCGAGGGGGAGGGGTTCTCTTCGTATACGGACTCTTACTTTGAGGCGGATACTTTTTGCTTATTTTTTTAGTTCCACTTTATCTTTATGCATGACTTGTTAATGTTTGTTGTAGTAGGTTTATTATCTTATATCTGCTACCATTGTTATCCTTCTTGATACTTATTTCTTGATCTTTGATAAGATCTAATTCTTGTCTATATAGTCTCGTTATTTGACATCTGATTCTATATAGTATGTATGTGAGCATGTGTACGTAATATAGTAACATGTCACTTTATATCTGTGTTGATTGATTCTAGTTATACTTGCATGTGTATCTAGATGTATGATAGTTAAGTTATGATACATGTCTTCGACTTGTGCATGTTAGGTTGAATTATGTATTGATGACCTGGTGGGGGTACATGTGTTAGAGTCATGCACTATCCTTGCATTGTTGCATGTTGATGATCATCGGCTCCCTTGTGGTCTGAGTCCGTCGCCTGTTACATGATTTGCACACATGACCACTCATGGGTTAGTGGATACCGTTGGGTGTGTGCAGTTGCTTTGTACTACTCCACTCGACCGCTCATGGGTAGTGGTTCCGGAGCATGATAGCAGACAGAGATCCCTCCTCTTTCCAGTGATATGACGAGATGAGAGAGATATCTCCCTCATTTTGACATGGGGTGGAGTGTTTACTCCACCAGCATCTTGTCTACTTGGTCACTCACGAGCAATGATGACAGAGTGCGTACAGTGTCACAGTCCTACCTATTCGGCCGACACATGTGACATGGCTCGGTAGCTTGACTGGTGTCAATGGCGACTATGTCATTGTATCATGTGCATATGATGCATTGTACATTTGATTATAATTGCTGCATTTGTCTGTTGCATATGTTTGACATGCACATAAAGGAGATATTATGTGTTTGGTTCGATGACTCTGCACCTGCTCGTATGATATGAGCCTTGTATGATCAGGATAGGCTGACACTGGTATGTACATTCATTCAATACTTCTGTTATGCATAATCTGATATCTCCTTGAGACTGTATCATATTGTTTCTTTATAGCTTGTATCACTACACCAAAACAGGTGTTTTACGACGGTTCATTATGTGGTTTGCAGCGGTTCACACTGCCACTATTAACCATTTGCGGCGGTTCTAAAACCGCCGCTATTCGTAGTGTCGCCAGCGATTTTGCGACGGTTTTGAGCAACCGCTGGTACAACCGTCGCGAATTATTTTACGGCGGTTTAGGTGGCGGTTAAACCGCCGCAAATCACTTGACTAAAATCTCACGCTAAAAGTTTAACAACGATTTGGAAACCGCCGCAAATTGTGAGGGTGATAGTTAATAGCGGCAGTTACAAACCGCCGCAAATGGTGATTAATAGCGACGATTTATGTGATTATAAATGGTGATTACAAACAACCGCAAATGGTGATTATTAGAAAGAAATTGCTAAAATTATTGCGACGATTTATGAAACCGCCGTTATTAGTTAACATTATGCTCAACCAATTTGTGTGCAATTTAAAATCGTCACAACTAATTTAATTCAAAAGGTATTAGGAACAAACCAATACATCAAATGCAAGTTTATCTTGATAATGTATAAGCAAATACAAATCCTTAACATAAAAAAATCTTAACAACAGTAGACTTGTAATCTAAAGAAAAAAAGACTAAGGGTTGGAAGATGATGATGGTCCTTCATTTTGGGGTTCATGACTAGCCTCGGAAGAGCACCTTGCTTCTAATGGTGAGCCTATGTCTGTTTCCTAAAATTAGATAAAACGTCAATATTAGAAGTTTGATCCTGTAAACAATATTATATGAAACAGAACTTAATTACAAAAAAAGACTTTGCTATCGATCCATCAAATTATAGATTAGACATAAGAAAACCGAAATATAAACATATTACTTAAGGAGTGAAGTAAAAGAAAATATTTAATTACAGTGAAGTCATCATGTAGTGAAGTGAAAAGAAAACAAAACATTTAACATTTAACATTTAACATTTAACAAAACATTCGCTATTCCATCATCTCACTCGGTCATTGCAGAACTTATTCACTATTCCAGAAAACAAAAGAAAACAAAACATTTAACATTTAACAAACATTCGCTATTCCAGAACATTTGACAGTAAAGGCTTGATAAGAATTATGATCCATGAAATGAGAAGCAAATTTCTGGTGCTTGAACTGATTAACATGATTATTGGCAAATAAATATATGTTATGTGACCCTGAAATGTTCACGAGAAACACCTTCAACAAACTCGATGGACAAAGTGCAGCTAGTGCAGCTACTTAAGTGACATGACAAAGAACAGGTGTTTAATTGTGATACAAAATATTTAACATGCAATGAAGTAGCGTTAACAGTAATAATTAGTATAGGATAATCAAGTAATTATGACTCGCTATAAAAACAACAACCATGAAGTAAATTTATAGTGGGAGCCAAGAGCATTGAATTCAATAGAATCTATACCTGACTAGCCTGTAAACCAGTGGGAAATTGACCTCCTTGTTGACTCATAATAAAGGTCATTTGATCTTGCAACAATTTTAACTGTAGCTTCAAGCTCTCGTGTTCAGCTCTTGATGGACCATTAGATTGAACCGAGCCTCCCGAGCGAGATGATGACCCAAGTTGGGATGGACAGACACCAAATCCCATGCCTCGAACAAATCCCAGGTGCTCTTTCCCACAGACTTTCACAAATGATTCATCTGCAGAAGATCCTTGACTAATCTCCTTTTCTAAAACTTCCTATCGACATTAAATGAAAATTATGAAGTCTAAACATAAATTACATATTTAGAAACAATATAAACATTCAAAACATCCAAAATATATTTATAACTTACATTCTTTTTTTGGGCCTCATCATTGACAAAAGATACATCTTTCTTTGTGTGAGCAACAAGAAACATTTCCCCTCTACTATATTTTCTGCTTGTTTGAGTTTCCTTATATTGTGCGATAACATTAATTAGATCTAAAACCCACCAAATCATTTTGCTACAATTAACAATATCAACAAAAAGAGAATAAAATATATGTACCAGTTCGTGTTGTTTTCTGGCGAGTGTCTTTGACCCAAGAGTGTGAGGAATTGTTTACCGCTTTCTATTAGCAGTATTTTTTTCACTCAATGTCTGCACATTAATATATACGTAGATTAACAAACTAATGGACATAACTAACAGTTGATTATCAATAATATTAAAAAAAAAATGGGAATAATATCAT
Source organism: Boesenbergia rotunda (assembly GCA_024364735.1). Classification (NCBI taxonomy): domain Eukaryota; kingdom Viridiplantae; phylum Streptophyta; class Magnoliopsida; order Zingiberales; family Zingiberaceae; genus Boesenbergia; species Boesenbergia rotunda. The sequence continues at coordinate 68,891 of JAGFNQ010004997.1, forward strand.
TATATTATTGTACTACCTTTCCTTCAGCACTTAATTTATATTCCAAAAAGGTTGCCCAATGCTCTTTAGGAATCTCATTAGGGTGCAAGTTGACATTTTCTTCCCATCTACGCTCTGGTTGGTAATGACTTTGAAATACTCTGCATTTGGTATCTCTCCATTTTTTTGAAAGACTTCCAATGATATATTCTTCTGGTGATCATCATCAACAATAACTTTTTTCCTTCAAATCAAACACAAAATTATTATCAAACAATACCAAGAAGGTCAAATTTATGCAATTAATTATTATTCAAACCTAGATATTTCTTTTATATATGTTTTCCTTATAATTCATAGGAACTTTATGCCAAGTGTTATATATTATAGAGAAGTTGTTAAAATTACCACCAACATGTCCCAAATATCCTCCCAGTAAGCCACCAGAATCTCCAATTGGTTGATGCTTATCATTCCATTCAGTAATTATCCGTTTTCCAGTTGCAAGTGCAACTACATCTTGCACTTTGAGTTGTCGTTCTTCTTTGTTACCTTGCTCATCTAAAAAAAATCATATTCAAAATTAACATAAAATAAACCAATAATTAAATATAAACAAGCAAATAAAATTTAGTAAATAAAAATCACAAACCAATGACATCAACTGTCCACATCGACTTTGGGCATTGCATTGCTCAGGTTGGTGGGAAGAAGTTCCATTCTTAGTGGATGGACTAATGTGAACTGTAGGTGCGCTCTGGGTAGAAATTTGAGATGCTTTCTCAAGTATAGGTGCGCTTTGTGTCGAATGACACCTAGGAGGATGTCTCTTTTTTCTAGGCATATCTGAAATTGTTTTTACAAAATACAGATTGTGCAAAATACAGATATTATAATTTCACACACATATACATATATAATGATAACATGAATAGGACATGAAAACACATGTAGCATGAAAACTATTTTATAACAAAAAATAGTACATAAATTACTATTTTATCTTCATGGACAAGTGGAAAATTAAATTACACAATCAAGCACATAAACTATCTTACAGATTAGTGAGGTAAGGTAGATTCTGCAAATTAGTGAGAAAATGTGACTCAGTGTGGTGATGCCAAAAATTGTGGTTTAAAACTATGCATTGCTTGTTTTCCCTACATTACATTTATTCCTATCATCATCTTTGTATATGAAGTTTTTTTTGTCTGGTTTATCATTATTTCCTAAGTTTAATTATTTCCTAACTGAAATTTAACAAGTTAAATTATTTGCCTCAAACTTGATCAATGAGTTCAACTAGAAGGTTGAAGAGATTCAAGTCCCTAGACCTTGCAGTAGGCCATAGAGAATTACCAAAGGACCTTCTAATAGAGAATTACCAAAGGACCTTGCAGTAGGCCATAGAGAATTACCAAAGGACCGTAGGGGATTATATATTTCTCCGTATTCACCCTAGATTCTTTCCTATTAAATATTTTAAAAAGTTTCATGCTCATTCCTTTTGTTCATTCTTGAGAGGAAAATTGGTACTAATGCATATGTTATTAACTTGTTTGTCAATTTGAACAACATTCTAATTTTCAACCAAACCATTGAAGGAAGGAAAATGAAAATAAACAGAGGGAGAGGGTGAGGGAGAGGGAGAGGGAGAGAGAGATACCTTCAATGATGCTGTGTGTGAGCCATGACACCGAGATGGCGAGGGTGTGTGAGGAAGGGAGAATGGCGAACGGCGAACGGCGAACGGCGAACGGCGAACGGTGAGGCGAACGGTGAGGAGGGTGTGTGACGAACGGTGAGGCGAACGCGAACGGTGAGGCGAACTCGAACGGTGAGGCAAAGGCAGTGAACGCGAAGGCAGCGACGGTGTTTAGGGCAAACGAATGGTTTTCCACTCCTTAATTTCTTTCTTTAAAACCTTCTTAATTAAATTATTTTTATAACTTTTTAAATTAATCATAGGTTGTGATAAAATCATTAATAACTAAAAAAATTGTTAGCAAAAATATTAATAGTTTTCATTAATTAGCAAAAAAATATTAACAGAAAAATATTATAAATTTTAATTTAGAACAATAAAAAAATATTAAAAATTGAAAAAAATTGTTAACAAAAAATAAATAAATAAAATTTATTTTTTAATTTTCTATTCATTTAACAAAATTAAATAAATACTTTAGTGCAACATTTAAAATATAAGGCAATTTTTAAATTTTTGTAAAATTTAAAAAATTTTATAGTTGAAAATTTTTGCGACAGTTTGCAAAACCGCCACCATAAGGCAATTTTTTACGATGGTTTCATAAAACCGCCACTGCATGTTAACATCAGATATGACTAAATCGCTGATAGACTGTAATAATTTAGCGACGGTTACCATGAAACCGCCGCTAAATTCTATTATTTTACAGCAGTTGCCAAACCGCCGCAAAAATCATCGTAAAATACATATTTTGCGGCGGTTTTATAAACCGTCGCAAAACAACCGTCGCGAAACTAACTTTTTGGTGTAGTGTATAGCTATTATATTGTCATGCATCTCATTCTCTATACCCGCAGAGTCCACTTGGACTCACCATCTGTTACCCTATTTTTGTTTTCAGGTTGATTGGTCGCCAGGGGAGCCCCAGTTGCCAATTTCAAGTCCCGACGACTCCGGGTTTGGGTTTTCCGCATTGTTTACATTTTCTATTAGAGCATATCCCTTACACTGTATTTGTTTTTACGTGGTGGATTTATATTGTGTTGTATTGATGCGTGGTTTATATTTTTGAATCCTCTGTTGAACTTTATGCGATGTTTTACTGCGCTCTTGCTTGGATGGCAGATCAGGTAAGTCCTATGAGATTTTAGTGTTATGGATGCATTTCTTGTTGGGGCAATCTATGATCCGGAGTGACCATGTGTTTTGATGTTTGGGCAAAGAGTTTAAGTTAGGTTTACCCTTGTGTTTTAATATGTGTATTGGAGTGTGCAGGTATTGCAGGTTACACATATTGACTTGGCTGGACGGCTTCGGAAACGGTGAAGGGTGGCATGAAGGCAAGCCGTGGGCGTGTGTGCGCACCTGAGGGACTATGGATAGCAGGGGCGATGAGCCGAGGGGCGCGGACTTCAAGACATGCGTGAAGGATAGCATAGAGGCAAGTTGGAGGCTTGTGTGCATCCGAGGGACGGGAGTCAAAGATGAAGAGGGCGCGAAGGCAATAGTCGAGGCTGCTAGTGAGGAGTCAGCTGAGTCGTAAGGGTACGAGTGCTGAGTGATTGTACTCGGGGAATCCTAGGGTTCGAGTGCTGAGAGAAGTATATTCGGGAAGAGAAATCTTAGGTGTGAGGGTGGACCAGCCGACTGCCCTTGGGGCAGTCGACCGATAAAGGTCACAGAAACTCACAGAAAGGTTTCGACCCTGGACCAGTCGACTACTCCAGGGGCAATCGACTGGTAAAGTCGAAAACTAGCCATTACAGCTAGCCGTTGGCTTGTTGTTTGGCTGGGACTAGTCGACTGCCCTGGGAGCAGTCGACTGGTGGCGAGGGTTTCAGCTTAGAGTTCTATTTAAGAGAACTCGGTTTGGGCTGGGAGCTCTTGACGAAACAAACTTGGTTAGGGCTTGTTATTAGTCTCTTGTACTCAGAGGTGTGCTTGTGATTGTGGCGAAGTTTCTCCACCCATAAGGAGCTACATGAGTTAGCCGGAGGGCATCCGGGGAGTGATCCGCTGAAGGATCGAGGGATCGTCCACCTCACGGACTATCGTGGAGTAGGAGCTTCATCTCGAACTACGTAAATAGGTTTGTGTTAGCGTTGTTTGATTTTATTATTATTGTTTCCGCTTGCGCAGGCTAACCTTGTAGGAAGAAGTTCGAAAATTGCTATTCACCCCCCTCTAGCAAGACGTAAACGTTCTAACAAGTGGTATCAGAGCGAAGGACCGCTCTTGTTGGAATAACCGCCAAAGGAGCACAAACTAGAGGAGAAAAATGATGGAAGACAAGTTGGGGGATGACATCTACAGTCCACCTCCCTACGATCATGAAGATTTCGAGTATTGGAGGACAAGGATGAAGACGTGGTTTGGAATGGAGTGGGAATGCATAATGGTGCTAGAAGAACCCTTTGAAATTCCAAGAGATAAGCATGGAAAGAAGCTTCGACCTCGATATTGGACCGAGGAGCAACAAGTTCAATCTAAGGCAAATAAGAAGATAATTAGTATATTAATTGATATTTTGCCTAACAATGTATTGAGTGATGTTGGTAAATATGAAAATGCATATGAGTTATGGAACAAGATAGGAGAATGCCATGAAAATCCTACACAAGCTAAATTAGTGGAAGAGCTCAAAGAGACAAGTCAAATGGTCCAAGAAGAAGAAAAGGAATTGTCAACCTCATCAAGTGAAGAGGCACAATCAAGTGAAAGATCATCCACCTTATCAAGAGAAGAAGGAGAGGTATCAACTTCAATAATTGAGGGGGAGGAGAGACTCTCATCAATACCGGAGTAAAAAGAAGCTCCTACCTCCACCAAAGCAAGAACTAAGGACCACATCATTTGATTTGGGTGCAATGAAAAGGGACACTACTAGGACAAGTGTCCAAAGGGTAAGAAAAAGGAGGTAACCCCTAAACCCATTTCAATTTCTTCTAAATCTAACATGGGTTGTAGGAATGAGGAGATCCAAAAGAAAAGGGAGAAAATTAGATGATTTACGTGTGGTGAGCTAGGACACTACCACACGAAATGCCCAAGGAGTGGAAAGCTTAAGAAAATGGAGCATTTAAGAAGATGAGAGAAAGAAGAAAAGAAGAGGAGATCACATCAAGGGGGAGCTACAAGGGTAAGGGAGGTAATCCGTAACTTTAAATTGAAATGCAATTCAAACTTAAGCTCCTCCATGCATGCTAGAATTAATGAAAAATGCTTGCTTGTGCATAGTCATGGATTTAAGTATAATGATAGGAATAGGGGTAACTAGGTTGATCAAACCCCTAGAAAGGTGATACATCATAACAAATCAAAGACCTTTGGACCTAAGGATCAAGGCAAAATCCCAAGAAGGGGAGACACATGCCTAGGAAGATGGGTAGGTCTAGGAATGTCTAAGGTGGACATGTGGATTCTAGGGTTAAAAACCTAGAAAGGGAAAATCAAGCCTTGAGAGCAAGACTTGATAAATTGAAAAAGACCCTAGAAAGATTCACGGTTGGATCTAAGAGTTTAGATATGGTGTTGGGTAGTCAAAAACCCAACAATGATAGATTGGGATTGGGATATCGATCTAAAATCTCCAATGCCAAGGGGAAGAAATATGCTAGGGTAGCATATGATTATGGCAAGGAGGGGAAGTCCAAAAATGACAAGGGGGTGTCATTTAAAGGGAAAAAGAAGGATTTAACAAAGGACAATGTGGCTAAGGTTAAGAAGGATTAATTTTGTAGGCCAAGAATCACCGAGGGCACACCGGTGTGGTCTAGTGTGGGTTGAGTCACCTAGGGAGGTTGCTAGGGCTAAGAGCTCAAGGGGGAGCTCTAGGAGCCTTTGGGATCCATGGTAAATGGATCTCGGGAGATGTGTCTCTAGAGGTCTAGATGGACCATAGGATGTGCTAAAAGAATTGGAGACGGACATGAGTCTCAATTCTTGGGGCTTGACACGGTGGTTTTGAGTTTCATGCGTGGAAATATGACATTGGGGTCATAAAGCATGAGAATTGGTTTTTGATGAATAAATGTCATATAAATCAATGCTAGGGATGCGTTGTGGGTTGGTATGGGCATTGACATCAAGGGAAGACCAAAACTAGGATTTTAGGTCAAGGTTCAATTGAACTTTTTAACTAATTTTGAGTTTTGTGTCAAACTTGGGAATGATGATAGATACATTGTTGAATGTATTTTGAATGTATTTTTCCCAAGTAGGTATGGGTACCACAAACCTCTCTACAAAATTTGGGAAATTTTTGAAGTTTTGTGGAATTTTTGGTGCATTTCTGAATTTGGATTCAGAAAGATGAAATTGGGTTTTTCAGCGTGCCAGTTGACTGCCCTGGGGGCAGTCGACTGATCTGGGCTGGATTGGGTTTTCAGCCATTGAAAAGTGTCCAAATGATGTAAAACAAGTGTATGGGGGGCTAGTACACTGTGTTTATATCATTAGAGGTTAAAATATCCAATAAGGGGGAAATTGTTGGAGTCATTTTGATGTTAGGCAAAGGGGGAGAAGTTTGGGTTTAATTTGGGAAACCAAACACGCCTTTGCAAGAAATCCTAAGTCTAGGGGGAGCTTAGGTGAAAGGGGAGCATTGTTGCTTCATTCTTGGCGTAAGGGGAACCTTGGAGAGGTTCTTAAAAAGCCTTTGTAAGTCCAATGTAGGAAGAGTCTTGGGATAGGTTTTAAAAAGCCCGGTTTGACAAAAGTCCTAACTTTTGGGAAGGTTAGGTGTGAGGATGCCTTGGGATAGGATCCATACATGTTTGCATTGCATATGCATTGGCGGTGTAAGTCCAAGGTGGAGCCTTGGCAACGTAAGTCCAAATGGGTGTTTAGCATTGTTATTGCTATTTATTGCTATTTGTTTTCCCTAACTTAAACGTATTGACAAACATCAAAAAGGGGAAGATTGTTGGGGCAATCTATGGTCCGGAGTGACCATGTGTTTTGATGATTGGGCAAAGGGTTTAAGTTAGGTTTACCCTTGTGTTTTAATATGTGTATTGGAGTGTGCAGGTCTTGCAGGTTACATATATTGACTTGGCTGGACGGCTTCGGAAACGGTGAAGGGTGGCATGGAGGTAAGCCGTGGGCTTGTGTGCGCACCTGAGGGACTATGGATAGCAGGGGCGATGAGCCGAGGGGCACGGACTTCAAGGTATGCGTGAAGGATAGCATGGAGGCAAGCTGGAGGCTTGTGTGCATCCATGGGACGGGAGTCAAAGATGAAGAGGACGCGAAGGCAATAGTCGAGGCTGCTAGTGAGGAGTCAGCTGAGTCGTGAGGGTACGAGTGCTGAGTGATTGTACTCGGGGAATCCTAGGGTTCGAGTGCTGAGAGAAGTATATTCGGGAAGAGAAATCTTAGGTGTGAGGGTGGACCAGTCGACTGCCCTTGGGGCAGTCGATTGATAAAGGTCACAGAAACTCACAGAAAGGTTTCGACCCTGGACCAGTCGACTGCTCCAGGGGCAATCGACTGGTAAAGTCGAAAACTAGCCGTTACAGCTAGCCGTTGGCTTGTTGTTTGGCTGGACTAGTCGACTGCCCTGGGAGCAGTCGACTGCCCTGGGAGCAGTCGACTGGTGGCGAGGGTTTCAGCTTAGAGTTCTATTTAAGAGAACTCGGTTTGGGCTGGGAGCTCTTGACGAAACAAACTTGGTTAGGGCTTGTTATTAGTCTCTTGTACTCAGAGGTGTGCTTGTGATTGTGGCGCAGTTTCTCCACCCATAAGGAGCTACATGAGTTAGCCGGAGGGCATCCGGGGAGTGATCCGCTGAAGGATCGAGGGATCGTCCACCTCACGGGCTGTCGTGGAGTAGGAGCTTCATCTCCGAACCACGTAAATAGGTTTGTGTTAGCGTTGTTTGATTTTATTATTATTGTTTCCACTTGCGCACGCTAACCTTGTAAGAAGAAGTTCGAAAATTACTATTTACCCCCCCCTAGCAAAACGTAAACGATCTAACATTTCTTTTATATGCTCCGACTGGGATTGACCATTATTCCTTTATTTGAGGCCAAATGCCATAAATATACTACGTGAATGTTTGTATAAATATTTCAAATTGTCTATCATATAGGGGAAATGCTATCCAATTGTATATTAGACTAGTGGCTCCTTTCTGAGAGCGTGACAAAAATGACATAGAAAACATGATAGAAAATAAGCTAAATATGTGAGAATTGAGCATGTGTAATTTTCGCCCTCGAGTACGAAGCCGTGACAGGTGGTAGGATGTTCATGCAAATTTCTAAATATTCATGGTTTAATTATTTGTTACAATGCACTCTGAGATATTTTTTTCTAGTAGAATAAAAAACTTGATGAGTTAGTTTGTTGGATTATTCGCCATTTACCCTTTCAAATTTATCCGAATAATTAATAAGAAATTCTTATAAGATTAAATTCATCGCCTCTGAATATCTAATCGAAATAAAATCTCGATAGCCTTCCTTTATCATTTTATTTTGTAATGATATTCTTTATGACATTTAGAGCATTTTTATAACATTTAAATACTTCTTTTGTAAGATCATCGAGCAACATCATTATTTTATCATTTAGCAATGATCATCCGAAACTTCCATCTATAATGACATTATTAATTATGTCCCTGTGCAGTAGTATTATGATTAGATCCTTAAAATAAACATATATATAGAGTTCGAGATTCAATTACACGTATTATGAAATTTTTTTTTTCTTTCATAGGCCTCAGATCTGAGAAAGTTAGCTATTAGGATAAGCTTCCATGAATGCTCTCTCTCATGATCGATGAAATTGGTTGTTGTTGCCACTTTCATGATCGATAAAAAATTTTTACAGAGCTAAATCAATTATCTCAAGATTAATCCGGTTGAAGACTTAAATATACAGTGTCAAATAAAAAAAATTAATTACTTTGATATTGTTGATGAAGAGAGCCTCCCTAGAGTTCTAAACGATAATACTGGTCCTGCTAGTTCTGGGACGGATGCGACCGATACCTCCCTCACGGCCTAGAAGCCTAACTTACCGTTGGGGTGGCATACACAAGAAGTGCGCTTCTCTGGCCTGGGATCGTTGTGCTGCTGGGGTGTTAGTGTGTGCACTTATGTGCCAAGACACTTTTATGTATTTATAGATAATTATTTTAATAAAGGTAAGTATTTAGCGTTAATCATTTACTTTTCTGTACGTATATGATTAATGATAAAGTCTCACAGATTAATTGTTATATTATTCTAAAAAACGTCCTTGATCGGATAGATATCTAGAGGGGTCATAGATATCTAGATCAACGCTAAGTATGACTAGGTCAAGATAGACTGGAGGGATGGATATCCAAGTTGTACTTAGGGGTGCCTTGAGTTTAGAGGTACACTGGACACGACCCGCTTAAGAGAACACCACATATTAAGCATCATTGGTAGTTCGTCTTAATGAACGAGTGTAACTGATCTTTTGACTTGGGACCTTCATATATTCTATGCGTGGAGTTATGTACTTTGATATCGTTAAAAGCAATATTTAATCGGATTGTGATTAATACGGTAATTGGGTGTATGACAAAACGTAGAGAGAATAGTGTTGAGTCAATAGAGGATTCATCGCTCTCTTGGATTTGGGAGTTAACATCCTGGCCGCTTGATAGAGATATTAGTGACTCGAAATCCATGGCCATGGGAGGAATGATTATCATTCAAGATGAGTCTATTATATCTTGGAAATCAAGTAAAACAATTAATTGGTGATGATGCATACTGCACTGAATTAATTGGGATGTAGGATAAAGATGAAGAGATTGAATTACACAGTAATCGGTTCATGGAGGTTTTAGTTTATAACTAATATTCTATCGCGTTGGGTGGCTAAAAACTGTTGCTAGACGGTTACCTTAGTCTGTGTATGGATTTACACTACCTTCGTGTATAGAACCTAGAGGGTCGCACGCATAGCACATAGACGCGAACAGTATCTGTAGTTGATTATTTTAGTGGATACTAAAATTAATCAATTTATTATTTCTGAATAAGAATTAATTGGATTATTAATTATTTCTGAAATATCGGAAGCGAGAACGGATCAAGATCAAATATGGATTTATTTGATGAAGAGAAGAGAGAGTAAATTTATCTCTTATTCTCTTTGGAGAATTTGAAAGGCCACAATTATTGTGGCAATAATGGAGAAGATGAAGAGTCTCTATTAATGATTATTAATGGAGAATATGAAGAGTCCCTATTAATGAATATTAATGGAGAATTTCAAAAGTCGCAATTATGATAAATTAATGAAGAATATGAAGAGTCATGTCTCTTCATCTTCCTTGGAGGCTATATATAGCCACTCTTGGAAGAAGAGAGATACACTTCTCCTTTGTCTCTCTCTTGTGCGATTTCTCTCCATCTCTCTCGAGAAACCTTCGACTACTTCTTCTCTAGTTGGAGACGCATCTCCAGATCCGTAGTGCATCCGAAAGAATTCTATCGATCCAAGTGGCTAGCACCTAACGGATCATCTAGTTCGTGATCTTGTGCGCGTGGATACCGCTAGAGGAGTCACACGTGGGGCTCTCATCTATTCGTGATATTATTCACAAATAAGCAAAGGATTACAAGGTATGTTTTCAGTTTATGCTTGTTTTCGCATCATTTTGTTTAGAACTATATGTACCACGAAAAGATCCATGATTTAAGAGCAGATTTTTGCTTTATTATAAATATTCCGCTGCGCTCAGAACCTAACAGTGGTATCAGAGCTAATCGTGGTTGGATCATATAGTTCAAAACCTCTTCTTCAAATTTTTGAAGATTAGTGCTTCGAGAGATTTCGAAGAAATATTTTTTATCTCATGTGTTATGATTTAACATTTCAAGATAGAAATGTAGAAATGAATTTTATTTATCAAACCTGTAGAGAAATACATGTTATGATTTAGATATGAATTCCTTATGGTTAAAGTACATGATTACTTCAAAATTCTTAGAGATAGATCTCGTAATGAGATTGTGTGGATGCATAAGAAGTAAATTAATGGTGAGACATTTTAATAATTGTAAAATCCCTTAAATATTAAGTCAAGATTTGTTGAAAGCCCTCCGTTAATAACTGTGATGATAGTTAGAGTTTTTACATGAGTCGGTACAGCTCAGCTGTGAGCTTGTGTCAAAACATCTATAATTTATCATAATTATTAGTGGGTCGACTTAAATCAAATTCGTTGACTTGTTTAGCTCAGCTAAGGTCAATTGATTTGAGGGGCAAGTGTTGAGAATATAAGGATCGACAAAAGTATATCGAAAGTCACAGAGATTGGTGATTGGCAAGTTAAGGCCTACTTGATGAATATAGCATATAGGTACAGCTCAGCTGTGTGCATACTATATGATTCAGGATTTTGATCCTATTAGGAATTGTTACCAACCAATTCCCGATTCTAACAGTGGGGGTTGTTGGACTTGAATAAAATAATAGGAGTTATAAAGTCCTTTATTAAATATATTCCATAAATACTAAAACTCTGCTTTAAATTTTAGATGGCAAACACAAGTACCCTTTTGTTGCGAAGTATTCTCGAGAAAGAGAATGCCCTCCTCGGTTCAAACTACCTGGAATGGTATAGTAAACTGAAAATTGTCTTGAGACACGAGAGGAAAATTTACGTGCTCGAAGACGAACCTATGAATAAGCCTGCACTAAACGCATCGGAGGAAGATCAGTCATATTACTCTCAGTACTTGGAAGATGCACTGGATGTGTAATGCATCATGCTGTCATCTATGTCTCCCGAGTTGCAGAGACAACATGAGAACATGAGTGCTAGGGAGATTGATCAGCACTTGCGTGAGCTCTTCCAAGAGATTGCGAGAGTAGAGAGGTATAATACCTCTCGAGCATTGTTTCGTACCATGCTGGAGGAAGGAAATCAAGTTGGGCCCCATGTACTCAAGATGATCGGGTACATAGAAAGGCTCGAGAGCTTGGGTTTCAAGTTGGACCAGGACTTGGCCATTGACTTGGTCTTGTCGTCGCGACCTCCATCTTTTTCCCAGTTCGTGTTGAACTTCAACATGAACAGTATGGACAAGAGTTTGACTGATCTGATGACAATGCTGAAAATTGCTAAGAAGGATATGAAGGTAAATCCTTCACTGCATACAATGATGGTAAGAAAGACCAACAAGCACCCTAGCACTGGGAAATCTAATCCCAAGACTAATGCAGTGAAGAATCCCGAATATCAAGTTTAGAAGAAGATCAAAAAGGGGACGCAGGTGCCCAAATCTAATGAGAAGGAGGTCGTGTGCTTCTACTGTGGCAAGAAAGGTCACTGGAAGAAAAACTGCTACATTTTCATGAAGAAGAATGCCAGTGGAGCAGATGCTTCAGGTATCTTTATGATAGAGTGCAATCTTTCTGTTTCTTCATCATGGGTTATAGATTTTGGAAGTAGTTCTCACATTTGTGCGAACATGCAGGGTCTAAGTGACTGCAGACGGTTGTCCAAAGGCGAGATGGACCTATGAGTGGCTAATGGGGCTAGAGTTGCTACATTAGCTGTAGGAACTTATTTAATAAATTTGCCTAGTGGACTAGTTTTGAATTTAGAAAACTATTATTTTGTTCCTAGTTTCTCAAAGAATATCATTTCAGTGTCAAGTTTGGGCGCCAAGGGATTTGTATTTCAATTCAAGGATAAGTTATGCTCCTTTTATTTGAATAATATATTTTATGGGAATGGTTTAATGAATAACGATTTTCATGTTCTTAACTTGGATGAACCAATTTATTGTGTTGAAAGCAAGAAACAGAAATTGCATGACTCAAATTTGACATATCTCTGGCACTGTAGACTTGGTCATGTAACCCAAAAACGCATTGCTAAATTACTCAGCAATGGGTATTTGGACTCTTTTGAGTTAGAGCCCATAGATATATGCGTAGCATGTTTACAAGGTAAAATGACCAAGAAACCTTTTACCAATATAGGTGAACAGGCAAAGGAACTACTAGAACTCATACATAGTGATGTGTGTGGTCCATTGCAAGTTCAGGCTAGAGGAGCTTATACCTACTTCGTGACTTTTACTGATGATTTAAGCAGATATGGATATATCTACTTAATGAGGCATAAGTCTGAAACTCTAGATAAGTTCAAGGAGTTCAAGAACGAGGTAGAAAATCAAAGTGACAAGAAGATTAAAGCTCTTTGAAGTGATCGAGGTGGCGAGTATCTAAGCCAAGAGTTCATTGATTACCTAAAAGAGTGTGACATAGTTTCATAACTTACACCTCCTAGAACGCCAGAGTGGAATGGTGTTTCAGAAAGGAGAAATCGCACACTCATGGAAATGGTTAGATCAATGATGAGCCATGCAAGTCTTCCAATGCCCTTCTGGGGCTATGCCTTAGAAACATCGGCATACATACTTAACCGAGTTCCAACCAAGTTAGTAGACAAGACTTCTTATGAATTATGGTTTGGAAAGAAACCAAATTTATCTTATCTTAAGATATGGGGTTGTGATGCTTATGTGAAGAATGAAAATTCTAATAAGCTTGCAGCAAGATCCATAAAGTGCATGTTTGTAGGTTATCCTAAGGCTACAATGGGATACCATTTTTATCTCCCAAGTGAGCACAAAGTTATTGTTGCTCGATATGTCACTTTCTTGGAAAGAGAGTTTATATTTAAAGAAAGTAGTGGGAGTAAAGAATATCTTGAAGAAATTACAGATTCTACAAATAGGTTGGAAAATGAACAGTTGGACGAAGAGACAGTATCACAAGTACAAGTGTCTCCTTTATCCGAGACTGATCCAGAAACGCGAGATCAACGTAAGTCTACAAGAATACACCGACAGCCAGATAGATATGGTTGGTTGGTAACCCAAGATGAGGAAGTGCTACTCATCGAGGAAGATGAACCGTCGACTTACGAGGAAGCAATTACTTCAAATGATTATGAGAAATGGCTAAAAGCCATGAAATCTGAAATGGACTCCATGTATGCCAACCAAGTTTGGGAGTTGGTTGATGTGCCAGTCGGGGTAAAACCCATAGGGTGCAAATGGATCTTCAAGAAGAAGATTGACATGGATGGGAACGTAAGTACCTATAAAGCAAGGCTTGTGGCAAAGGGTTTCAATCAACGTCAAGGAATTGACTATGATGAAAGATTCTCGCCCGTGGCAATGCTTAAGTCCATTAGAATTTTGCTAGCTGTAGCAGCTTACAAGGATTATGAGATTTGGCAAATGGATGTTAAAACTGCTTTTCTAAATGGAAGGTTACAGGAGGAAGTATATATGACACAACCTCCCGGTTTTATAACATCTAAGAACGCCAATAAATTATGTAAGCTCAAGAAGTCTATTTATGGACTAAAGCAAGCATCTCGGAGTTAGAATCTGCGATTTGACGAAACAATTAAAGATTTTTCCTTTATCAAGAATCCAGAAGAACCTTGCGTTTACAAGAAGGTTAGTGGAAGGAAGATTACGTTCCTAATATTGTATGTTGATGATATACTTCTCATAGGAAATGATATCCCTAGCCTAGAATCTACCAAGAATTGGCTGGGAGAGTATTTTTCGATGAAAGATCTTGGGGATGCAACCTATGTCTTAGGTATTAGAATATACTGAGATAGACAAAGAAGGTTACTAGGGTTGAGTCAAGGTACATATATTGACAAATGTTGAATAGATTCAGCATGCAAGACTCCAAGAGAGGATTTTTGCCAGTGTCACATGGTGTACATCTCTCCAAGGCTATGTGTCCAAGGACATAAGAGGAGAGAAGTAGAATGGGCAAGATACCTTATGCTTCGGCTGTAGGGTCCATAATGTATGCTATGATATGCACTCGACCAGATGTCTCGTATGCTTTAAGCATGACAAGTAGATATCAGTCAGATCCTGGAGAGGGTCATTGGACTACAGTAAAGACTATTCTCAAGTATCTTAGAAGAACAAAGAACATGTTCTTAGTTTTTGGAGGAGACGAGGAATTGGTCGTTAGAGGATATACTGACGCTAGTTTCCAGACAGATTGGGATGATCTGAAGTCGCAACATGGATATGTGTTTGTCTGAATGGTGCAGCTATCTGCTGGAGGAGCTCCAAGCAGGAGACAGTTGCATATTCAACAGTTGAGTCCGAGTACATAGCAGCTTCGGAGGCAGCAAAGGAAGCTGTGTGGATCAAGAACTTCATAGCGGAGCTTGAAGTGGTTCCTAGCATTATTGATCCAGTTGTGTTATATTGTGACAATAATGCGGCTATAGCGCAAGCAAAGGAGCCAAGGTCTCACCAACGATCCAAGCACGTGCTAAGGAAGTATCACCTCCTCAGAGAGATTGTTCAGAGGGGTGACGTGTTGGTTAGCAGAGTTAGATACTAGCGAGAACATCGCAGACCCACTCACCAAGACCTTACCTCTACAGAAACATGAGACCCATGTGAGGAACCTAGGACTGAGAGTCCATAGTGTTTGGCAATAGTGCAAGTGGGAGATTGTTAGTGTGTGCACTTATGTGCCAAGACATTTTTATATATTTATGGATAATTATTTTAATAAATGCAAGTATTTGGCGTTAATCATTTACTTTTCTGTACGTATATGATTAATGATAAAGTCCCACAGATTAATGGTTATATTATTCTGAAAATCGTCCTTGATCGGATAGATATCTAGAGGGGTCATATATATCTAGATCAACGCTAAGTATGACTAGGTCAAGATAGACCGGAGGGATGGATATCCAAGTTGTACTTGGGGGTGCCTTGAGTTTAGAGGTACACTAGACACGACCCGCTTAAGAGAACACCACATATTAAGCATCAATGGTAGTTCGTCTTAATGAACGAGTGTAACTGATCTTTTGACTTGAGACCTTCATATATTCTATGCGTGGAGTTATGTACTTTGATGCCGTTAAAAGCAATCTTTAATCGGATTGTGATTAATACGGTAATTGGGTGTATGACAAAACGTAGAGAGAATAATATTGAGACAATAGAGGATTCATCGCTCTCTTGGATTTGAGAGTTAACATCCTGGCCGCTTGATAGAGATATTAGTGACTCAAAATCCATGGTCATGGGAGGAATGATTATCATTCAAGATGAGTCTATTATATCTTGGAAACCAAGTAAAACAATTAATTGGTGACGATGCATACTGCACCAAATTAATTGGGATGTAGGATAAAGATGAAGAGATTGAATTACACAGTAATCGGTTCATGGAGGTTTTAGTTTATAACTAATATTCTATCACGTTGGATGACTAAAAACTGTTGCTAGACGGTTACCTTAGTCTGTGTATGGATATACACTGTCTTCGTGTATAGAACCTAGAGGGTCGCATGCATAGCACATAGACGCGAACAGTATCTGTAGTTAATTATTTTAGTGGATACTAAAATCAATCAATTTATTATTTCTGAATAAGAATTAATTGGATTATTAATTATTTTTGAAATATCGAAAGTAAGAACGGATCAAGATCAAATATGGATTTATTTGATGAAGAGAAGAGAGAGTAAATTTATCTCTTATTCTCTTTGGAGAATTTGAAAGGCCACAATTATTGTGGCAATAATGGAGAAGATGAAGAGTCTCTATTAATGATTATTAATGGAGAAGATGAAGAGTCTCTATTAATGATTATTAATGGAGAATTTCAAAAGTCGCAATTATGATAATTTAATGAAGAATATGAAGAGTCATGTCTCTTCATCTTCCTTGGAGGCTATATATATCCACCCTTGGAAGAAGAGGAGGACACACTTCTCCTTTGTCTCTCTCTTGTGCGATTTCTCTCCATCTCTCTCGGGAAGCCTTCGACTACTTCTTCTCTAGTTGAAGACGCATCTCCAGATCCGTAGTGCATCCGAAAGAATTCTCTCGATCCAAGTGGCTAGCACCTAACGGATCATCTAGTTCGTGATCTTGTGCGCGTGGATACCGCTAGAGGAGTCACACGTGGGGCTCTCATCTGTTCGTGATATTATTCACAAATAAGCAAAGGATTACAAGGTATGTTTTCAGTTTATGATTGTTTTCGCATCATTTTGTTTAGAACTATATGTACTACGAAAAGTTCCATGATTTAAGAGCAGATTTTGCTTTATTATAAATATTCCGTTGCGCTCAGAACCTAACAGAAAACTCATCTCAAGTTGTAAAACTTGAGGAAGAAAATTCCATCTTGAAAGGTCTATTAGTACACTGTTTGCACTAATGATCAAACTTAAGTTTATGTATAACAAAAGGTTAAAGTTAGATGTGTTATGTTTCTAACCTTATTACTGAGTGTGTAAAATTAAAGGACTTAGTGCTGAAGCCCAGATAGGTTGATATCTGACAGGAAGTCTAGTTAGGTCAGCACGCGGAGCCTGACAACTAGTTGAAGTCTAGGTAGAGTGATACCTTGCATGAAATCCAACTGGGTTTGCAGGACCTGACAACTAGTTGAAGTCCAAATGAGGCATCTAGCAGGAAGACCTGGTTGGTCAAGAAACTGAATAAGTCTGCAAAGGGTAAGTAAGGTTAATTACTTAAGGAGAGATATTCGGTGAGGATGAATTCCCGGTAAGACTATAGGCACGGTTCAGCTTAGAGCCATTTCGGAAATCTAAGCTGAGATCTTGACTAGATCCTTGTCTTGGGAAGACAAGATCTAATCACAAAGGGGGAGGGTGAGTCCCTGGTGGGCTATTCTACTACTCGTCTACTCCCGACCGCTGTTGGAACACCGACATCGACACACGAGCTCGATCAATTCCATTCTTCTAAGTGTTGGTAACGATTTCATTTATTATATATCTTTTATTACTACAAGAGGGAAGTGTAGAGTTATTACACTTCCTAGTTCTTATCTTGTACTCGATGACTCTACTGAGAGTTTACTGATAGAGAATATTAGTAAATTATCCATCGGAAAAGTCCAAGGGATCAAGTCTTAGAGTAGGAGTCGTCGAAACCTACGAACTAAGTACAATATACTTGTGTTCGATTGTGTATGATTTTGTTCATTTAGTCTGCCGCGCACTAATTTTTGAAAATATCAAAAAAGAAAAAGGTTTTAAATACATGTAATTCATCTCTTTTTTCATATGCACCGATCCTACAAGGTTAACTTGAGAAACTCAAATAAACATTGAAAAGGTTCAACACGACTGTGGAGCAAATTGAAGATAGTTTATTAAACGCAAAGTCAACCCAATCATGATCGTCGATAATTCAACATGACTATGGGATTGATTTTTAAAAATGAGTATCATTCTACGTATCAGTTTTTGAAATTTAGTACATACTGATTATTGAAATCCAACATAATTGTGATGCAACGTTGGTAATTGGTCCAATTCGATTGATAATATTAGTTTATTCAGTTTAATCGGATTATAAGTTTTAAAATTGAAATCCTACGAAATTATCAAAATAATCAATATTTTTTTTAAATAAATGAATCGAACTTTTATATTCGATTAGTTCAGCCAGTTAATTTGATTTAATTGAACTTTTGATCATCCGCCGCAACTGCACTGCTTACATCCTCCGAATTGTGAGTCAGTTGGGTTGTTGCTGGGAGGATGTAAATTTATATAAGATTGTTGAGGCTAGTGTTCGACGCTATCTCTGTAAAACGATATTGCTCTGTTACATATGCTCACGAATAGCAGCAATTCGTTTCCCAAAATACAACGACGATGTCTCGAAATAGCAACATTTCAAATTTCGAGACCAGCGAACCTTCTTGTAGGCTTTTTAGACTTTGGATGCAGAAGATGAGATATATGCTAGATATGATTGAGTCTTATTTTCTGATTGAATTAATAATTCCAGCATCCAGTGGATTCTATTTATACAAGGAGAAGAGGTGAGATATCCTTTGCGAGTGATTGTGACTTTTAGTTTAGGATTTATCTGGGTCGTTCGATCTAGAAGGTTGTAACCCTTCAGATAACCCTTTGATCTCAGCCGCTAGATTCGATCTGACGTTTCGGATCAAGTCTCATCACCAACGATCAAATCATGACTCTTCGCGATCCACATAGGCACTGCCATTCATTCGATCCAACACCCCTCTTCGATCCAACGGTTGTCATTCATTCGCCCAGTCATCTCTCTCTATCTACCCGAATGCCACATAGGCACTGACACATTACCTGGAGCATAAATTTAAGCTCCTCAATACTCCTCGCGATAATGCGTACGTTCGAAGTAAAAAGTACGCCAACAAAGCGCTCATTGTACGCGTGGCGGGCCTCAGGCTTGTTAGGATGTATACTAAAAGTCTTGCTTTTGGTTAGAATACATTTACATTTTAAAGAGAATCGCAAAAACACATGGTGCATATTAATATTAGTATGTGCACAAAATGTCTCATACTTGGCATTGTAGATAACATGGTGTGTGGTGTCGCACAGAAGATCATGTTATCAAGTTCCTTGCAGAAGTATAAGAAAAAGGCTCACAACCGAGATGGAATTGGACAAACCATCAGGATGGTTGTAGTGTAATTAGGTGTGGTTTGTCTTAACCATAGAATTACACTAGTGCACTTTATGTGCATTGAGTAGGACCAAAAGAGAGGTCATCCAATTTTGTACTGACTTCATAAATTGGATTAGACCTCGGATATATATTATGGAGTACGATCTCATAATCCCGAAATAATAACGGGCACGTATAATTAATTATTATTTCTTTGACTTACCAATGAGGGAGATTTATTCTATTAAATCGATAGGCCCGGTAAATTAGGAAATAATATTAATTATATGGTGTGTCGTTGATTATTGACGGAATTCGGTCCTGGTGAGTCAGGATGATGATGCCCCTTTGGTGAACTCAAAAGAATCGTCATGTCAAATCTTGCAAGTGGACTATGGTCCGACATGATGAAAAGGTTGAGTGGTACTAATCAAGGATCAAGCAGATAATTAATTAAAATTATCAGTAATTTAAATTAATTATCGGGCATTCGATCTCTTAAACACGGGGAGATGGACGACTCATAATAAGTGGAGCCCATATGAAAATATGGGGGTTGGTGAGGAAGTTCAATGAGAGCTTTTAGTAGAATGGATCTCCCTTAATGGATCGGGTTTGGATCCATTAGCGGGCCAAGAACCAACTCCTCCTCATGGTCCCTACCTTAGCCCTATAAATACCCTAAAGGAGTCATGATACAAGGTGAATTATGTTAGTAGGAGCCCTAGAGCCAATTATGTGATGATTGACTAGAGGCATTATGTATCATATTCTATTATTAATAAAGGCATGTTTGGTTATTATACTTACTTTATATTCTGTGTCGAATGACTAAGTATAATAATGTCCTTGTGTAGTAGGTTCCTATCTACAATATATCGATTGGTTGAATCGATAGTGAGATAATGTAGAGAACACTACACTAAATTATTCCTAGTCGAGCATTAATATTCAGGGACAATATTAATGTATGGAGACTAGCATGTAGGTCAACTGATGACTTGAGCTCACAAGTCATGGATATGTGATGTCAAGTTGACACATGGGTATACATTGGAGAATGTGTACTGAATGACCCGCCATGAGAAAGTTTCATAGATTGTCATATGAGTGTCATAGACTTTCTCATGTGACTATTGGTATGAATAGTCCTTAGACCTGAAGTCACCATGGTTCCCTACATAAGGAGTTATGTACTTTGGTATCGTCAAACGTCACCCGTAGCAGGGTGGACTATAAAGGCGATCACTGGGTATGTAATGAATTATGCTGAGGGATGTGAGTGATGTAGATGGGATCTATCCCTCCCATATAACGGGAGTGATATCTGTGGGCCCCTTGATCGAGTAGGACTACTGAAACGCATGGTCATGCTCAAATGAGTCAATATGAGATATTAAGCTCATTTGTTTGAGTGAGTCTACTCGGGGATCAAGAAACACAAGATTGATTGAGGATGACACGGTCTATGCCTCATTGGTCAATCTAGATATCAAGGATAGAAGGACAAGGTCATACACTATCATAGTCACGGAGGTTTAGTCGGATCTCGACTTTTCTTGTTACTTGGGTAGCAATGATGCATTGCTAGATGCCACTCATTGCTTATGTGTCTAAAGTGTTTAGACGCATTGCCAACGTCGCAAGAACCTATTGGGTCACACACAAAGGACATAATGCTTCGGGAAATTCTATCGGCAGGCCTGAGCCCGAGTGGGAACTCGGGAGGCCTGAGCCCGAGTTGGGGAACTCGGGAGTCCGATCCCGAGTTGGGAACTCGGGAGTCCGAGCCTGAGTTGGGAACTCGGGAGGTCAGTTCGGGGGACTCGAGAGGTCAGTTCGGGGGACTCGAGTTGGGAACTCGAGAGAGGCCGAGTCGGAGCTTGGCGGGCCGAGTCGGAGCTCGGCGGGCCGAGTCGGAGCTCGGCAGGCCGAGTCGGAGCTCAGCGGAACGAGTCGGAGATCGGTGGACCGAGTCAGAGCTCGGCGGATCGGGTCGGCATTCGACAGACTGGGTCGGAGCTCGGCAGACTGGGTCAGGAGCTCGCCACTCGGGAGACTTGGTCGGGAGACCGAGTCGGAAGCCCGAGTGGCCCTGTCAGATTTGCATGCAGGATAGAGAAAAGTCTCTCTTCATTGGATGAGGAGAAGATGAAGAGTCACATGGAAAGATGTGCTCTTTATTGGCTTTAATGAAGGGAAGGCAAAGAGACAAATGACTCTTGGTATTCATGGGATGAATATAAAAGGGGTCAAGTCATTTTCGAATGGAACTAAGTGTGCTTTCTTCTTCCCTTCCCCTCTTCTTCCTCTCCTCCACTCTTGGCCGAAACTCTACTGTAGAGTTCTTGGTGTTTTTGAGCTACCTCTAGTTGCTAGCACAACTAAGGTAGTTCTCCCGAAGTTGAGATGTTGTGTCCGTATGGATACGAATAGAGGCACGAACGTTTGAACGTGCAAGAGATCCGGCGCATCTTGGACGAGCGGGATACACGAAGGGCACGCTTTAAAGGTATAAACAGTAGATAAATCTATTAGACAGATCACTTTGTACGAGTTTTCTTTCGCTTGGATCGCTCGTGGGTTCTTGTTTCCGCTGCGTTTTTATTGTTTTGTGCCGGGAGAACCCAACAGAATCTCTGATTAATTTTAGAATTAATCCACAACAAACCAAAACCCAAAACCCCTCTCTTCTCTCTCCTAGGGTTGCAGCAACCCTCCTTGGGACCGGCGACAATAGGGAGAAGAAGGAGAAGAGAGACAGCAAACCCTCTGAAGTTTCTTCTTCCTCTCTACTCCTCTTTGGCCAGAGCAACCCTTGGGGTGGCTGTATTCGGCGGAGCAAAGGGGAGGAGGTAGTTTTACGTGTCGCAACAAGGAAGAAGGAGAAGGAGAGGGCAGCTTGGGTTTTCATCATCTTCCTTCTCTTCCATTGCTTCTTCTCTTGTGGTAGGAGTCTCCCTGAGGCCGGAAGCAAGTCCAGCAGGTCAGGGAAGAGCTTGGTCACCGACGGCACAAATTTGGAAGGTTTCTTTCCATATTTGTGGTCGGCGCAAGAAGTAGAAGGAAGAAAGGTAGCTGCGGGTTTGTTGGGGAAGAAGAAGGAGTTCTGTCAGCTTTTTCTTCCTCTTCTTCACCTTCCTAGCCTTCCTCTCGGAGCTACCTTGAAGTTGGCTAGACTTTGGAGCTTAAGGTGGCCGGCGGTTTGAGGTGGAGAGGTAGAGATAGGCAACCGACGCAAGAAAACCCTAGCTTCCTAGGGTTTGTGTTGGTGATTGGAAGAAGATAGAAGAAAGTCGATTAATTCAAGGCTCTTGATGTCTCCGTGTCTTGGTAGCTCATCGCCCACACGACGTTCAAGAGGGGAGAGTCATAAGGTAGAAGACTGCGAGGTAAAAGGCGAGATATACCTCTCCCTAGCTTCGTTTATTTTCTTGTTATTTCTTGCTTTGATTTTGTCTATCATTGCATGTGGTTAATTAATTATCGTAGATTAATTATTTGTTAATTAATATGATAATTAATTATGTCATGGACCCCGAAGATAAACACAAAAACCGGCGATCCATTCGTCGTCTTTTCCGCGGTTAATTAATCCAGAAAGTTACAAGGCTTTAACCTTGGTTGTGGCTAAGTTGTGACTTGGATTAATTAACACGATGACGAGACGGTCGTTTGGGAGACGAGTCTCTATTCGGATTAAAATTTTAATCCATAAACATAGAGAGGTCTCTCATGTTCGACCATGTGGTTGCTTAAGAAACCCTCAAGTCATCCAAGGGTTTACACCCAACAAGGCTCACATAGGGATGTCAATTCGGATGGGTCAGGTCGGGTTGGGAAAAAACATTTTTAAACTCCCAACCCGAACCAGATTTCAACCCGAAACGCCCAAACCCGAACCCGACCAATCCGAACCCGACCCGAATAACCCGAAAAACCGATTCAAAACGTCTTTTTCGCTATTTTCCCTATAATTCTTCGCTTTTATCTCAATACTCCATCATGATCATACTAATATTGATATAATATACATAAAAATATCTTAATTTTTAAAATAAAATTTGATTTAACCCCAAAAATCCACCTAACATTAAATTCGGGTCAACCCGAACCCGACCCGAAAATTTTCAACCCGAACCCCTTCAACCCGAACCCGAAAATTTTCAACCCGAAGTCGATTTTTTTCGGGTCGTGTTGATGTTTGACACCCCTAGGCTCGTAGATGGGAGCACCTGCTCGCCCGTGAGAAGAGAACACCCGTATTTTTCTTTTTTTAACTCCATTGACACAGCAACACATATAAGGAAGCAAACACTCTTGGAATTTACATATGTGGGACTATTCCCCATCTACTTCCTTCTATACTATATTTGGACTAACTTTAAATAATAAATTTCTCATTCACCCGTAATCGATTTTGAGCAAATTAATAGTTTAGATTCATCTATGTGAAACGTAATTTCGTTTTTGAAGTCAATTCTGATTTTCATCGATTGATAGCACCCCAATTTTTTCTTGCAAAATCGTATTCGATCTTTTAAGACCCAATATCCAACACGAATAAGGTTCTCATTTACTTCTAATGCATAACAACATAGTCTAGCGGTTTGAGACTTTTTGAGCGACGATTACGGGCTGGCAAGTTTTGAGAGATCATAACTTTAGATTCAGATTGAATCACGCGCCCAATAATCAAATTGAAACTCGTTCATAAATTTACATTTACTATTGGGGTTTAGCTTGTAACGACCCAATTTTAGACTTAAAAAATAGTATTTAAAGTCTTTACGGAGGCTCATACTATATAATTGAGGTTATTTTTTGTAATATTAGAGTTTTGAGACTATTTAAAATATTTATTTATTTGATTTAGGGTTAGTTTTTTATCATTGATAATATTGTGCCGACATTCCTTTTTCCCAACTTACTAGTTTTGATTTATAGTTCCTCTTGTTATACAGAATTAATAGATCTTGAGAAGATTATTTCTGACATTATATTCTAATCAACGGAAATAATAATTTTTGTTGCATCACCTCTCTTAATTCTTGTAGAGAGGTGAGGTGCTCGCTCAAGAAAAAGACCTGTCCTTCAAAATTTTAATAGGCGAGGTGACATCACTCCTAATCTAAAATTTAATATATCAAATTTTCAGTATAATATAAATTACATATTCTTCATATCAAAAATTTATATATATATATATATATATATATATATATATATAATATATATATATATATATATATATATATATGATCCCGAGCCAGCTTATGTGTAGCCTGATCTGGCAGCCTGACAACCCGTCAAGAGGAGATAGGTTTGTGGGCCCAGGGGCCCGTTGAACATAGGGCCCATGAAGGCGGATCGACCCATTTCCCCCGAACCCGAGGAAGTGTTGGCCCTAGCCAAAGCAAAGAGGGGTCGAAAGCCCTGAAGGCTAGAAGTCCCGAAGGCCCCTGAGTCCAGGAAGTCCTAGGTAGAGAAGTTTCGAATCAAGAGAGCCCCGAGTCGGAGAAATTCCGACTCACAACATCACTAAGTCTTAACACTCCCAAGTCAAGGGAGGTCCAACTCAAAGCATCCTGAAGTTATAAGCGGATCGGTTTTCTCACACTTCTCGGCTCGGCCCCCAGCCGGACGCGTGGTGGCCCATGCTCCGGCGGTCGTCCCAAGTCGGAGAAATCTTCGCTCAGAGTATCATCAGATCATGAGATCCCCGAGTCAAGAGCACCCCGAGCTAGAAGAGCACTCGGTCGTTGACCAGACTATCCTTGAGTCAGCTAAGTTCAGACGTACATCCCGAACCACGCTCCCCACGACTCAGGAAGCATACCTTCGCTCGGGAAGTCTTCCTTAACTCGGGAAGCCAAGTTGTCTAAGGTTCCTGTTGTGACTTATCAGAACAACCACTCCCTGACACAGGATTAGCAGAAGAAGTAAGGGGTCGGCGTAGGTCTGGTACCACTCCGGCCCAAATCGCGAGTATCTCGCTAACGCCATGATCTCCCTGTCATACCCTGACCCCCCGCCCCCCCCCTCCCCGCGTACTACGACCACATACGTCTGTGCCAGGTCGAGCGGCTCCTGACGACGCTCGCCCTTAAGTTGACAGCTCCCCTTTCCTTATTCCGGTATGCGACATAATACCCTGTCACCCTGGCTTTGTCTTACCCTGTCCTCATATACGACAAAAAAAGATGAGAAAGGCGAAGAAGCTGTCAACTCCCCCGGCTATGTAAACCTCTCCACACCTCATCCCCCAGGTACGTGCAATAGCGTTTTCGTTACTGTTCTATTGCTTTCACTGCTCTTCCACCACTGGGGACTGACTTGACCGTCGGAGTGCCTTGCCGGGGACTTTTCCTGGCAGGTTCTAACGATCTCTTTCGTGCAGATAGGAGATAGCCTCAGTAGTTCGTGATCTTCGGGAGACCGCGTGCTCTTCGGAGCCCACCTCCCTTCGCGATAGGATCAAATTTGGCACTAGAAGGAGAGACATTTCGCTTGGTCGGAAGTGCCAGATGGAAGATATCAACCGAGTCATGATGACTGTCACGCCCGAGGAGTATGAGCTCTTGATGGCTACTAGAGCTCAGAAGACCCCCCCAGAGGCCTTCGCAGGTCGGTAGCCGGGCAACTAGATTCCCCGAGCCGGCAGCACCAGGGCAGTCAGGAGGTCGGGGAAGGTCTGCCCGACCTGAGGGTGGTTCTGCTCCCTTTCCTGCGGCTTTTTATCGAGATCGGGATAACGAAGCCGATTCGATGCCGACCGAGGCATCGACATCCAACCAACTGCATGGGCCCCGACCGGATAAGGGAAAGGCCCCGGCCGACCCCTCTCCGGCCACCCTGGTACGCATCCCCTTTTCTTCCTGGATCTTGGAGGATCCAGTTCCCCGACATCTCCGCTTCTTCACGATCCCCGAATACGCGAGAACCACCGACCCAGAGGAGCACTTGATGAAGTTCGAGAGTGTTGCCCTACTCCACCAGTACCCGGAGGGCGTCAAGTGTCGAGCCTTCCTAACGACCCTCTCAGGCCCGGCCCAGAGATGGTTCGACCGACTCTCCAATGGGTCAATAACGAGCTTTGAGAAGCTTAGGAGGGTTTTCCTCCAACATTTCACTAACAGTCGGAGGCACCACAAAACGAGCCTCAACCTGTTTGCGTTGAAACATGGCCCGAAGGAATCTCTCCGGGCCTACATCAAAAGATTCAACGGAGTGGCACTCGACGTGCCAATAGCCACGCCTGAGGTCTTGATCAGTGCCTTCTCCAAGGACTATAAGAGGGAGATTTCTTTCGCTCGTTGATCAGGAAGCCACCAAAGGACTTTGACAGCCTACTGGGAAAGGTTGTTAAAATACATAAATGTTGAAGAGACGCAGGCTGCTAGGAAGAAGGAGTCGATCAACACGACGACTCCTAACCCCGCCCAAAGCAACAGATCCCCGGGCGGGCCCATCCCCAACCCGCGAGGACCCATTGACTGAGCGGGAACAGAACGGCAACACATGCAGCAAGTGGACCAGGGTTGCCTGCCGACTCGCTGGAGGCCCTACTGCACGTTCCATCAGAGCCACACCCACGCCACGGAGGAGTGCCGACAAGCTGGCCGAGGTCGGGCTCCTTCTCCCGGAGGGCGTGGGCGACAAGCATCTCCTGGGCGAGGCTCGGGTCGAGGCAACCAAGCCGTGGCCCCAATAGCTGAGGAGCCTCGAAGAAATCCCCCGGGCGCTCGCAATCTGTTTCCCCAGGAGGATCGAGCAGGGGCGAGGAGATGGATGAAGAGCAGGCCAACTGGCAGAATGCCGTCCGAGGAGGAGTGCACGTCATCTCGGGCGGATCAACCGGGGGAGACTCCAATCGAGCTAGGAAGGCACAGGTCACTAGTAGAATTTTGATAATAGACTTCGCCAATAATTACTTCGGCGATAATTAATGACGAAGTAATATATATTAATAATCTTCGATAATGAAATTGGCGTAGTAAATATAATTGTAGACTTCATAGATTATAAAAATGGACTTTACTTCTAATTTTTAATAACAATTACTTCCTAATTTTTATTTAATGAAGTAATAAGGTTTAAAAAAAATTATAATTTTAAATGGTGAAGTAATAAAATTGAACCGGTAAAACAAAATAAAATCTGAACCGATTTATTTATATATATATATATATATATATATATATATATATATATATATATATATATATAAATCAATCGATTCAGATTATATTTTATTTTACCGGTTCAATTTTATTACTTCACCATTTAAAATTATAAATTATATATATATATATAGATAATGAGAGAAAAACTTCTCTATTAAACCTCACAGCTCCCGTGCCCTAGAGCTAAACCCATACCCGATCCCTTTCTCCTCCCCTCTTCGCCTGACGCCGCCGAGCCACCCTCCCCTTCATCGCCAATGCCGACGATCTCCCCCAGTCGGTCGCCACCCCTCGTCGTCGGTGCCAAGCCCAAGCCGACGTCGCCCCCTCTCCCGATCTCTCTCTCTCCCTTGCTCTCCTTTTCGTCGGAGACGAGCACCGGTTCTCGCACACGGCAATATCGATGATCTGGCGAGGGAACCGCCGTGCGCATCTTCCTTGCGCAACGATCGCTGCCTCTTCATCGGATAGAGCTGTCGGAGCCCTAGCCAACCATCTACTCTCGTGTTGGTTCTGATCCAGAGTTTGTGTCCTTGCGGAAACCCCTTCTCTTGGCAGAAGTTGGAGAAAGAATAAGGTGAAGTTCATCGGAGAAGATGATGGTAACTTTGACACAAGGTGAAGTTAAATTGCAGGGTGTCTGAATTGTGCAATTAATCAGGTGAAGTTAACATTAGTTGTGCACAAGCTTTCATGTGTCTGAATTGCACAAGTTAACATTACTTGTGCAATTTAAACTTATGATAATAGACTTCGCCTGAATCAGGTGATGTTTGCACAAGGTGAAGTTAAACTTGTGCAAAACATAAGTTAATCTGAATTCCTAGGTAGCTGGATGTAACTGGGTGTCTAAATTGTAGGGTGTCTGAATTCCTTTCCCTTCTTTTGCCCTGATAGTTTATTGATTTTGATCTAGAACTTGTTTTTGAACTAGTTATTGCCGTTATGTCTATTTTTATTGCCCTTAACACAGTCACCATGATCTTGATGCACCTTTTATATTCTGAAACTTTTCATATATTATTCTTTATTAACTGAGAGATGTCTATTGATATCTTAGGACTCAGTTTTAATGTCACAGCCAGATCTAATTCTTACCGTACAGATTTAAACTAATTTTATTTTCTGGAGCTAAGCGGATGTTAGCTTGTAGAATATAAAATATTCTCAAAATTTTAAACATTTTATTTTAACAATCACTTAGTTAAATGGCTTCGAAGTCTTGTTGGTGGATAACCAAGATTTGGACTAATTGTTCTTTTCTTTAGCTTGTATCTCTGATGAGAAGACTTACCTATTTGTATGTTTTGTTCTTTCAGATATTAGATCAAGATAAATAATGCAATTTTGGTGGAGGAAAAGCATCTGCCTATGTAGGTTTCTCTTAATATGATTGTTCGAGTGTTTTGACCTTGCAGATTATTTGGTTCCTTTTATTGTCGCCTAGGACACAAGTTGAATGCCAATATTTCTTTTTCTTACCGTTTGTATAATGTCATACTAGCAATTATTGTCTTCCCTTTTGTTACCATTCACTTCTATCAACCTATGGTAATTGGTGTTACATTTATCTTCTCTATCTTCCATTTGATGAACCAAAATTTTTAATCTTCCTTGATTTTGGACCAGGTATGATGAGTTGGTTGCAAAATCTAATGTTGAATACATTGTTGGAGGAAATTCCTGGCGCAACAAGCTACATGGGATGCATTGGGAAGGACAAATTTGGAGAGGAAATTTAAAAAAATTCAAATGTTGTAGGTGTTAATGTAAGTCTACCCTTGCTGGCTTATTTTGCTTGCTATTTTATCATTCTTCTATATGGTTCTCCACTAGATATTCTCTTGGCTTCATTTATTAGGTTTACTATTACGAGGATGAAACTGCTCCAACTGGTACATGTGCTGTCTGTATTGTTGGTGGTGAAAGATGAATTCTGTTTCTTCCTTCTCCTGTATATCGATTCTTATGATTAAAACAAACCTCTTCCTTATACCATATATGTTTTATCATTTTTTAGCTGTAGGATACCTAGAATTTTCATATAATTTGAAGTTTATGTGTACAACTTGAGTTTTGATTGTTGTACCAATTTGCTGATATAAGCACCAGTAGAAATATAGAATGATAGAAAATTTATAGTTAGTTACTTTGATAAATGCTGTACCAATTTGCCTTAGTGATTTGTAGACAATTTATAGTTAATTACTTTGATAAAGCACTGCTTTTAGATAAAATGATAGAAAATAAGTTCAGGTACTTTGAAATTAGATAGTTATAGTTCTCATATCAACTAGAGTTGAAACTATAAGGTTATACAGAGACAATTGTATTTAGCACAATTATTTCTGATACATAAAGATTTACAAAAGATAATGTTGTGTTATGGTTTGGTTAACTTAATAAGAACTGAAAATAACGTATTCTAAATTTTATTCAAATCTAATAGTTGAAACGTGGATAGTATTCACATCAAGAATTATTAGAAATTCAGACTACATGATAAAGTATAAGCTCAAAATTGGGAGTGACCTTGTATTATTTATAAAGGCATCCAGTTATATTATCTAGATTCAGGAGGCATCCAATTATATTATCTAGATTCAGGAGGCATCCAGTTACATTCAAACTTTTGCATTCAAACTTCTGCACGGTATGTTTTGTTTTTATTATAATCTTTGGTTTATGATTGAGATAAACTATTATAGTTGGATGAATCTAATGTATTTTATATGTTTGCATAAAAGTTTACAGGAACAATAAAGAATCAATATTACCAACAATCCGAATATGATGATATCAGAAGAGAATGGAGTGAATTCGTCTACTCATATTTTGTTCTTTCATTTTGGATTTTGGATATACTTGTGGATATATATTTTGGTTATATATACTTGTGGATTTGAGGATATATACTTGTCCATTATTCATCATTTTAAATGGATAATTATTTAATTTAATTAATGCATTTAAGTTGTATATATATATTGAAATATTATTGCATAATAAAATATTATTTAATTTTAATAAAGTAAAATTTTTTTTACTTCACTCTTTTATGAAATTAGTGTGGTGGCAATCGACAATTACTTCATTAAATTAAAATTATATTGTAATAAAATATGATTATTTACTTCAATAATAAAATTTGATGGTGAAGTAACATAATACTACATACTTCGATAAACATAAATACTGTCGAAGTTATAAAATATATTTGCTTCGATAATTAATATAAACTGTGAAGTTATATATCATTTATTACTTCGTCGCATTACAAAACTACTAAAGCAACAGATATTTTTTTACTTCGACAATCAATTTAAACTATAAAGTTATATATCATCGATTACTTCAGCACTTTACAAAACCAACGAAGTAAAACACAAGTTTTCACTTCAGAATCGGTTCAAATCTGAACCGGTTTGCCTCTTTAAACCGGTAAAAAACTTCACTATTTTCATGGATATAACTTCGGTGATATGATGATGTAAAATAATCCCCTTTTACTTCACGTGCGTCTACTTCGGTAATTATCTATCTATGACTTCGGTAAATTTACGAAGTAAATTAAGAAAATTCTAATAGTGGGTGCACCGCTTGGAGATTCACCAAGTTGGCACTAGCTCGGCACAAGCAGCAAGGCCCCAGATTAGTTTCGGGCCCCAATACCTATAGGGACTGGATGTCCCGCACGATGACGCTTTGGTCATCACCGCCGTCATCGCCAACTACCAGGTCCACCGGACCATTGTGGACACGGGCAGCTCGGTCAATATACTGTACAAGAAAGCTTTTGACCAGTTGCAGATCGAAATATCCCAGCTGGAGTTGGTGGCAACCCCGTTGATCGGGTTCACGAGGAACCAGGTGCAGCCCATTGGCAAGATCCGTTTGGCCATTTCCTTAGGAGAGGAGCCACTGAAGAGGACCAGATGGTCCACTTTCCTGATAGTCGATGCTCCCTCGGCCTACAACGTCATTCTAGGCCGACCGACCCTCAACGAATTCAGAGCCGTCACCTCCACCTTCTACCTTAAGATTAAGTTCCCAGTCGGGGACAAGGTAGGAGAGGTCAGAGGGGACCAGAGGGTAGCCTGGAGATGCTACGTGGACGACGTCCGAGTGGAAAGCCAGAAGGCCCCTCGACCCTTCTCAAACTGCAATATAGTCCAAGCATCGCCTTGGGCCGAACTGCGCGATGACAAGGAGGAGGTCCAGCTGCTCCCCGATCGAGAGGAAGCCCGAGTCAAGATTGCGGCTGGGCTACCTAACGAGTTGAAGGAGCCCTTGTTGAAATGTTTGGCTCCGAACCAGGATGTATTCGCCTGGTTAGTCAAAGAGCTGAAATATTATATAATTATTAAATTGGAACTTGCTCCAAAAATCATGCATATACAAAGTGTTACATACAAATATTGTCACACCCTGAGACCAGAGGAGCCGCTGGTCCAATATAAAATCGAACAACATCTCCCCTGTATGACGAACAATTTAGAATATACATACAACACCACGCAATATAGTAATTGTTGGGGATCGATGCGCCGGCTAGAGAGGGTGAATAGCCGATAACCCACTTGATTCGCTGATTATTCCTACACATGTTAGTGTGCAACGGAATACAAAACAAACTAAAACTAACACAAAGGAAGACAAATCAATTTAACGTGGTTCTGAGATAAAGCTCCTACTCCGTGGTTGTCCGTAAGGTGGACGATCTCGATCCGTCGGTGGATGACTCCCCGGAAAGCCTCCGGCTAGCTCGCGTCGTTCCTTGTGGGTGGGGAAACCTCGCCACAACCTTGCCACAACGTCTGAGCACTTGTAGACTAACTAATAAGCTTTACCCAAGCTTATTTCGTCAACC
This sequence comes from Boesenbergia rotunda, assembly GCA_024364735.1. NCBI lineage: Eukaryota > Viridiplantae > Streptophyta > Magnoliopsida > Zingiberales > Zingiberaceae > Boesenbergia > Boesenbergia rotunda. Next base: position 101,138 of record JAGFNQ010004997.1, read on the forward strand.
TTTGCTCAGCCAAATCGAGCTCTCTTAAATAGAGTTCGATCCTGAATCAGTCATTACCAGTCGACTGGTGCCAACACCAATCAACTAGTTCACTTGGATTCGAACGTTGCAGCCCAACGTTTAAATTCCAGTCGACACCAGTTAACTGCATAAAAGATCAGTCGGCTGATCTTTCTGTTTCGAACATCAGTCGACTGCTATATGCAGTAGTTGGGCAGGTCGACTGCCCAAACCTTATACCTAGGGTTTCAACCCCGAGTACAATCCTCAGCACTAGTCCACGCCCAACCAACCTAGAGCTAGCATTTTAGCCTCCTCTATCAGCCTTGTGTCCCTCGGATGCCTCACCATCCTTCACGCCTTGCCTTCTGAAACCTTCGGCCTCGGTCCTTATTGTCGGGCCTTTCATTGCCAAGATGCCACTTGGATTTTTCTCCTTTGTTGTACCTGTATCCTGCATACTCACAATACATATTAAATACAACAATAATCCTAACTTAAACCTTTGCCCAAACATCAAAACCAAAGTACCTAGATTGCTCTAACAATAATGGCCTCAAGCCTCAAAACAAGAGATATAGTAGAGGAAACTAAATGCATCTCAGTAATAAAGCCGTAAAACTCACCTGAGCTGCCCTCTGGGTAGGTGTGCAACAAAATAATACCCATGAAGTTGAACAGAGGGCTCAAAAATATAATACCATAGCACTTGTAACATGAATACAAGTCCACGACAGAAAAAGACAATACAAAACAATAGGTATGTTGTAAAGGTAACAAAAACACGTAGAAGCACCCAAAGCTGGAGTCGTAGGGACCTGGGACAGGCAACTGGACTTCCACTGACGACCTAACCGAAAAATAAAAATATTATGACGAGTGGTGAGTCCAAGTGGACTCTGCAGGTGTAGAGAATAGATATGCATGGCAACAAAATAGTTGCAAAAGCTATAAAATACAATAGGATACAGTCTTAATGGAAATATCAGAATATGCATAACTGAAAGTACCAAATGAATGTATATACCAGAAAACAGCCTATCCTGAATCATATAAGGCTCGTATCATATGAGCAGGTGCAGGGTCATCAAACCAAATACATAATATCTCCTGTATGTGTATGCCAAACATATGCAGCAAATAAATACAGCAATCACAATCAAATAGTCAATGCATCATATGCACATGATGTAATGACATAATCACCCCTGACACTAGTCAACCCACCAGGACATGTCATATGTGTCGGCCTAGTGGGTAGAGCAGTGACACTGTACGCAGTCTGCCATCATTACTCCTGAGTGACCAAGTGGACATGATGCTGGCGGGGGACCACCCCTACCCGAAGACATATGGGAGAGCGTCGCTCTCATCTTCTCTGGTCTATAAGAAGAGAAAGGATCCCTGTCTGCTATCATGCTCTAGAGCCATTACCCATGAGCGGTCGAGCGGAGCAGTACAGAGCAAATGCACACACCCAATGGTATCCACCAACTCATGAGTGGTTGTGTGTGCAGATCATGTACCGGACGACAGGCTCAAACCACAAGGGAGTCGATGATCGCTGGCATGCAACGATACAGGAATAGTGCATGTCTCTAACTCATGCAATCCCTACCAGATCATCAATATATAGCTCAACCTAGCATGCACAGGTCGAGCACATGTATCATAACCTAATTATCATACATCTAGGTACACATGCAAATATAACTAAAAATAATCAATGCAACCGTATAGTTGCATGCTACTATATCTACGTATACATGCTCGCACAAATGCTATACAGAATCATATAACAATAAAACGAGACTGCATAGAAGGAAATTAGATCAAATCTAAGATCAAGCAATAAGTATCAAGCAGAATAACAACGGTAGCAGATTTAAGGTAAATAAAACCTACTGCAATAAACATGGGCAACCATGCATAAAGATAATGTGGATCCAAAGAAAAATAAGCAAGAAGTATCCGCCTCAAATGAAGATGCTCGTATCAAAAGAGAAGTAAGTAAGATAGAGGTCACCCGATACTTTAGTTGAATTAATAGGGATCGAAACACCTCGGTCTGCTATACCTAGTAACAAAGCAACATGTCGTCTGATGAACGCAACCAATATACCTGAAACATTTAAAATATTTAGTTATCTTCAAGAAGATATGTCTGATATAATTTCATATCAGGCCCAACGTGAGCCTGAAATGAAATATTTTCAAGCCTAACATGGGCCTGAAATTAAATAATTTTAGGCCTAATGAGGTTCTGAAATGAAATTATTTTAGTCCCTCGTTATGCTTGAACAAATATCATTTCAAACCCAAAGAGGGTCCGAAATGAAAACATTTTAAACCCTCTTTGGGACTGAAATGATTTCATTTCAGACCCTCAGTAGGCTAGAAATGAAATCATTTCAATGGTATGAAATGTGTATGAAATTAAATTATTTCAGACTCTTTTATCCATACTTTATCTTACTATAGTTCGTATTTACAATTCATAACTAAAAGATGTACCTGAGAATCTAAAAGCTTGCGAAGTTGAATCCTAATTTTTAAATATGTTAACCAAAATTTCATAGATATTCTTTAATTCTTGTATGTCCAAGAAAATACTGAAGGGAGACTCTTTGATCTTCGCAATATGTCGACCATGTAAAATTTTGAGTGCTTCAAAAAAACTGTTAAAGTGACCTAAAACACTACACTAATGCAATTTTTTCCCAAAGTTATCTGAAACCTACAGGGTGTAAACATTAAAAATTTATTAAGAACCAAACCTAAACATTTTGAGATTTACAAAATCAAGATGGAATTTTTATAAACAAACCCAGAAATAGTGTTGTTTTGACCTAATCAGCTCACTAGCATATCCTGGTGGATAATTCTAAGGAAGAAGAGACTGAAATACTCACAGACCTTTTTTTTGCCGTTATGAAAATAAAGTAATGTAGAAACTCTATCCCTTTCTCTGGAGAGTACCGATCAAAGTGGACTTTCACGCAAACTCTTAACGCCGCCTGAGGGACTCACAAATAGACTTGCTTAAGATTTTGGTTGGGAGGAAGGGGTTGGGGGATGAGCTCGCGACTATAACACAGATATCACTTTTCAACAAGGAGAAGTAGGCTGCCTGCGCTGAGAGAGAAAGAAGAAAATGGAGAATACCTATATCTGAACTATAATCTCTTATTTTAAAATCAAAATTCTGAAAAAGTGATTTAGATGTCTTGAAAATCTAACTGCGAAAAGGAGTTATTGATGGAAAGGGTATAAGAGAAAGAAGATAATTTTTGATATCTCCTTTGATAAAAATCAAATTTCAAAATATTTTTTATAATTATGATTTTTCACGAGCATCGTTTCATAAAATGCCAATCTTTTTATTCTTTTGTCGGTGCTCTACGTTTTTGTTCATCGTCCGTGATTTCACACCACCTTATCTCTATATTGCTGATGGTATTTCCAAAGGAGGTCTTGTTTTTTCCTCCTTCGATAATTTCTCTTCCTTACTCTTACTTTTTCTTCTTGTATAAGAATAAAAAAAATAGGGTTTTCATTCAACGCCCAGTATAAATAAAAAATCAACTTCTTTCAAATTCTTCATTATTTTTTTAAGGATAAATAACTTTAAACGGTCATGTATTTTCTATCAAATTATATTTTATCTCTTATATTTAAAAATAAAATTTAATCTTCTTATTTTACATTTTACTCTCTGTATTTCCTATCAAGTATTTAAAAAACGACAATTTATCAAAGAGCGTACCTAAGAATTGGTATTTACCAAAAGGCATACCATGGTTTCAATGTTACCAAAGGGCGTACATATTTTAGTAAACTTCCTGTTATACCCCTACCATCAAGTACTGCATGCATTTCTCTTTCTCATTCTAATTCTCTTTCTCTTTCTCTTTGTCAGTAACGAATTTCGAGACGGACCATAAAGAGATGTTACTTAATATTTTGATTTTTATATTATGGAACCTTTCTCAAAACAAAAAAAATATTGAAATTAATTAAAATATTTTTATTAAATTAAAACTAAAACAACATTTCAGCCACCCACGTTGGGCCTGAAATGGTTCCATTTCAGGCCCAACGTGGGGCTGAAATGTTTCCATTTCAGGCCCAACGTGCCCAATATTAAGGGTCTTTTTTCGATTCTTTGTTATTACATTTTAACACCTCGGAGAAGTCCAAATAAACAATGGATAGTAAATTTGAACTCCTTGTAACCTCGGAAATCCACAGGAACTGAAATTTTTACAATCGGAGCTCTCTAAATCAATCAGTGACCTTTTAGAGTCATTGGGCCTGAAATGGTTCCATTTCAGGCCTAATGATCCTAAAAGGGCTAATGTGTCAAAACCCACTGATTTACCTAGAGAGCTCCGATTGTAAAAATTTCAGTTCCTGTAGATTTCTGAGGTTACAAGGAGTTCAAATTTGCTATCCATTATTTATTTGAACTTCTCCGAGGTGTTAAAATGTAATAATGAAAACCAAGAAAACACCTTTAATATTGGGTATGTTGGGCCTGAAATGTTTCCATTTCAGGCTCAACGTGAGCCTGAAATGGTTCAGGAACCAATGACCTTAAAAGGCCTAATGTGTCAAAACCCACTATTGACCTAGAGAGCTTCGATTGTAAAAATTTCAGTTCCTGTGGATTTCTGAGGTTACAAGGAGTTCAAATTTGCTATCCATTATTTATTTGGACTTCTCCGAGGTGTTAAAATGTAATAATGAAAAACCGAGAAGAAATCACACATTAGGCCTTTTAGGGTCATTGGGCCTGAAATGGTTGGACACCTATTGCATTGGTGATATCTAATATATAGATGTTTGGACACCTAAAACATCATCTCCTACCTCTAACCTCTCTATTTATAAGGAATTTTCAGAAATCCAGATATGGGAGGTCTATCAGTGGGTTTTGGTCAAAACTCACTGATATTTCTAAACTACTCCTATTTGATTGGTAATATCTAATATATAGATGTTTGGACACCTAAAACATCATCTCCTACCTCTACCCTCTCTATTCATATGTAGTTTTCAGAAATCCAGATATGGGAGGTCCATCAGTGAGTTTTGACCAAAACTCACTGATATTTCTAAACTACTCCTATTTGATTGGTAATATCTAATATATAGATGGTTGGACACCTAAAACATCATCTCATACCTCTAACCTCTCTATTCATATGGAGTTTTCAGAAATCCAGATATGGTAGGTCCATCAGTGGGTTTTGGTCAAAACCCACTGATATTTCTAAACTACTCCTATTTGATTGGTAATATCTAATATATAGATGTTTGGACAGCTAAAACATCATCTCCTACCTCTAACATCACTATTCATATCGAGTTTTCAGAAATCCATCAGTGGATTTTGGTCAAAACCCACTGATATTTCTAAACTACTCATATTTGATTGGTGATATCTAATATATAGATGTTTGGACACCTAAAACATCATCTCCTACCTCTACCCTCTCTATTCATATGGAGTTTTCAGAAATCCAGATATGGGAGGTCCATCAGTGAGTTTTGACCAAAACTCACTTATATTTCTAAACTACTCCTATTTGATTGGTGATATCTAATATATAAATGTTTAGACACCTAAAACATCATCTCCTATCTCTACCCTCTCTATTCATATGGAGTTTTCAGAAATCCAGATATGGGAGGTCCATCAGTGAGTTTTGACCAAAACTCACTTATATTTCTAAACTACTCCTATTTGATTGGTGATATCTAATATATAGATGGTTGGACACCTAAAACATCATCTCCTACCTCTAACCTCTCTATTCATATGGAGTTTTCAGAAATCCAGATATGGTAGGTCCATCAGTGGGTTTTGGTCAAAACCCACTGATAGATTAAATTTCCCAATCAAATTTTGTTACTTTAATTGTTCCCCTTAGGCTAGTTTAAATTCTTGCAATGCATTTCTTATTGAATGATAGTTAGTTATGTTTGTACTTTTCTTCATTAAGAGAAATTAGGTTAGATTAAGTTTCGTTCCATGCTTAGTTTCCTTAATGGTTTCTTTCATGCATACCATGCGTTTGATAAATTGTCTCTTCCATTAGATAGATTTCAATTTTACATTTTCTTTAGCTTAGATTCTTTTAATGTTTGTTAGTTTGATTGTTTTATGCTTTCTTAGGGTTATGTCTTTCGATTTGATGCAATTATGTTAGGTTTCATTGATGTCCTATTTCTTGAATGCTTCTTTTATGTTGCTTTTCATTTTCTTGCAATTGTAGTTTAGGTTAGATTAGATCTTCTTTACTCGCATTGTCTTCCATTAATTAGGATTAGATTTCATACTTACTTTGCCATTTCATTTCGTAGTCATAGCACTCAAATCTAAACCCCCAGTTTAATATCCCAAAATCCAAAAGCAATAACTTGGAATCCTAAGATTATTAACCTATCATTACATTCCTTAAGAGAGATGACTCGAGTTACTCTATGCTACATTAGTTTAGAGGAGTTCGACATTTTAATTGTATTTGAAACCGTAACATGACTAAAACGGTTATCAATATGTCTGATATAATTTCATATCAGACCCAACATGAGCCTGAAATAAAATATTTTCAAGCCTAACATGGGCCTGAAATTAAATAATTTTAGACCTAATGAGGGTCTGAAATGGAATTATTTCAGACCCTCGTTAGGCTTGAACAAATATCATTTCAAACCCAAAGAGGACCCGAAATGAAAACATTTTAAACCCTCTTTGGGGATGAAATGATTTCATTTCAGGCCCTCGGTAGGCCAGAAATGAAATCATTTCAGTTGTCTAAAATGGGTATGAAATTAAATTATTTCATACTCTTTTATCCATATTTTATCTTACTATAGTTCGTATTTACAATTCATAACTAAAAAATGTACCTGAGAATCTAAAAGATTGCGAAGTTGAATCCTAATTTTCAAATATATTAACCAAAATTCTACGGATATGTTTTAATTCTTGTATGTCCAAGAAAACACTGACGGGAGACTCTTTGATCTTCGCAATATGTCGGCCATATAAAATTTTGAGTGCTTTAAAAAAACTGTTAAAGTGACCTAAAACACTGCACCAATGCAATTTTTGTCCAAAGTCATCTGAAACCTACAGGTTATAAACATTAAAAATTTATTAAGAACCAAACCCAAACATTTTGAGATTTACAAAATCAAGATAGAATTTTTTTACAAACCAGCCCAGAAATAGTGTTATTTTGACCTAATCAGTTCGCTAACATATCTTGGTGGATAATTCTAAGGAAGAAGAGGTTGAAACACTCATAGACCTTTTTTCGCCATTATAAAAATAAAGTAGTGTAGAAACCCTAACCCTTTCTCTAGAGAGTGCCGATCAAAGTGGACTTTCACGCAAACTCTTAACGCCGCCTAAGGGACTTACGAATAGACTTGCTTAGGGTTTTGGTTGCGAGGAAGGGGTTGGGGGATGAGCTCGCGACTATAACACAGATATCACTTTTCGACAAGGAGAAGTAGGCTGCCTGCGTTGAGAGAGAAAAAAGAAAAAGGAGAATACCTGTATCCAAACTATATAATCTCTTATTTTAAAATCAAAATTCTGAAAAAGTGATTTAGATGTCTTGAAAATCTAACTGCGAAAGGGAGTTAATGACGGGAAGGGTATAAGAGGAAGAAGATAATTTTTGATGTCTCCTTTGGTAAAAAACAAATTTCAAAATGTTTTTTTTATAATTATAATTTTTCACGTGCATCGTTTGATAAAATGTCAATCTTCTTATTCTTTTGTCGGCGCTCTATGTTTTTGTTTCATCTCGGTGCATCGTTTGATAAAATGCCAATCTTCTTAGGGGCGTTTGATTCAAATTTGTTAATCGGAATGGTAATGAAATTCATTGAGGGGTCAATGGGAATGAGAATCATGATGTCATTGGTAGTGTTTGGTTTAAATCCTGGAATGAAAATTATTGTCATTGATGATGTTTGGTTCAGTTTAACTTTAGTAATGGGAATTCATAAAAAATTCAAAGTTACCTAAAATAATAGAAGAGCAATGATAGGGAGACTGAAAATAGAAGAGTGAAAAGCATAGTGAATGATGTGGTATGACGTGACACTTTACATGCACACGTCCGATTATCGCTTAGACACCATCGGCGGCCTTCGACCGCCGCCCCGAATCAAACTATACCCTGGGGGCACGGTGAACCCGTCGAAGATCGCTGCATGTAAGGTGCCACTTCATTCACTATACTTTTCACTCTCCCATTTTCACTCTCCCTATCATTTTTCATAATAGAATTATTACAAAATAGAGAAAGTGAAATAAAATGAGTTGAGAGATAAATTAGAAAAATATAGAGAGAAATTATGAGAAGGTAAAAAAAAGAAATTAGAAGAAAAAAAATAGGAGAAAATACAATAATAGAGAAAATAAAGATAAAAAGTAGAGAGAAAAATAAGATAAGATAGATGTGATAAAAAATAGAGAGAGAAATCATTAAAAAAATATAGAGAGAAAAAATGATATAGAAAATATAGAGAGAGAAAGTGATAGAAGATATAGAGAAAAGTAAAAAAATAAATATAGATAAATTATGATAAGAGATGTAGAGAGAGAAAGTAATATTAAATATATATAGAGAGAAAATAAGATGAGAGAGGTAGAGAGAGAGTGATATAGAAAATGTAGAGAGAGAAAGTAATAGAGAAAATATAGAGAAAAAGTAAAAAATAAAGATAGATAAATTATAATAAGAGGGTAGAGAGAGAAAGTGATATTGAAAATATATAGAGAGAAAGTGAGATGAGAGAGTAGAGAGAGAAAGTGATATAGAAAATGTAGAGAGAGAAAGTGATATATGAAATATACAGAAAAAATGAAAAATAATGATAAATAAATTATGATAAGAGAGGTAGAGAGAGAAAGTGATTAATAAAATATACAGAGAGAGAATGAGATGAGAAAGATAGAGAGAGAAAGTGATATAGAAAATATAGAGAGAGAAAGTGATATAGAAAATATAGAGAAAAAGTGATATAGAAAATATAAAAAAAGTGAAAAATTAAGATAGATAAATTATAATAAGAGAGGTAGAGAGAGAAAGTAATATTGAAAATATATAAAGAGAAAATGAGATCAGAAAAGTAGAGAGAGAAAATAATAAAAAATATAGATAGAGAAAAGAATAAATATGTAGAGAGAAATTCTAAAATGTAGAAAGAGAAAGTAAAATGAGATAATATAAAAAGAAATAGTAAAATGAAAAATATAAAATAAAAAAGGAGTGTTTTGGATATATGAAAATGAAGAAATGATTGAGGAATTTGATTGATGAGGGGGGAGTAGGGAATGAAAATGAGGGAATGATTCCCTTATTTTCATTCCCATTGACATTTACCAAACAGTGTCAATGGGAATGATTACCATCCATTTCCATTCCCTAATCCCTATTATTCTAAACCAAACTCCCCCTTATTCTTTTCGGTGCTCTATGTTTTTGTTTCATCGTCCATGATTTCACACCACCTTATCTCTATATTGCTGATGGTATCTCCAAAGGAGGTCTTTTTTTCCACCTTCGATAATTTCTCTTCCTCGCTCTTACTTTTTCTTCTTGCATAAGAATAAAAAAAAATAGGGTTTTCCTTCAACGCCCAGTATAAATAAAAAATCAATTACTTTCAAATTCTTCATTATTTTTTTAAGGATAAATAACTTTAAACGGTTCGTATTTTCTATCAAATTATATTTTATCTCTTATATTTAAAAATAATATTTAATCTTCTTATTTTACATTTTACTCTCTGTATTTCCTATCCAGTATTTAAAAAATAATATTTAACTCTTTTAATCAAAAATCAGATGTGAAAAAATTTATAAAAGACAATTTAATCTCATATTTTTTTATCATTTTTCGATAGACCTCAAGGGGAAAAATATATTAAATTGACCATTATATCCTTCGGTAAAATCCTCACAAAATTTATATATACACTAGCATAAGCAATGGAAAAGCAACAACTTTGAAAGGCATAACTAGCTAAAAACTTATTCTACCACCACTCTCATCAAATGAAAAAAGTATCAGAATTCTAAATTGATGAACCAAAATTAAATAAAAATGAAATAAAGTTCATCATGAAAAATCTCCTCCTTATCATCAAATATGACATATAATGAAATAGGAGTGAAATGTCGGTGCGACAAAATTACATCAATATACACATCAAAGACATTACAAATCCAGAAAGGAAATTTATAGGCTATTGTGACTATAAAGTTATTGTTCAAATATCTTAACATACCACATAAATTCAAAATCACTAATATCAAATAGATGTCAACTATTATTTGCATATAGAAAAATGATGAATACGGGTTCTTCCGGTGCTTGCAAAAAAATAGTAGATGCAGATTCCTGTACTTCTTCTTCTATTTCATCTATTCACAATATCTATCATTTTTTTGCATGCAAATAATAGTTGACATCCATTAAATATTAGTGGTTTTTAATTTATATGATATATTAAGATGTTTGAGCACTAACTTTGTATTCACAACAACCTTTTAAAATTTTTGGTTTTTGTAATGTCTTTGATGTACATATTGGTATAATTTTATCACACCAATACTTCACTCTTACTTCATTGTATGTCCTATTTGATGACGAGGAGGAGATTTTTAATGATAAATTTATTCTATGTTCATTTGATTTTGATTCATCAATTTAGAATTCTAACTCTTTTTTGATTGGGTGAGGATGGTGGAATGAGTTTTTGGCTAGTTATCTCTTTCAGAGTTGTTATTTTTCTATTGCTTATATCGATGCATATATTACCGAAGGATATAATGATTAATTTAATATGTTTTTTTTCTTTTGAGGTTTATCGAAAAATAATAAAAAAGATAAAGGCACAAATTGACTTTATAAGTTTTCTCACATTTAATTTTTGATCAAAGGAGTAAAATTTTAATTTCTAAATAAGGTGACAAAATACTACTTGATAGACAATATAAAAATATAAAATACAATTCGATAGAAAATAAGGGAGTTAAATATTATTTTTTAAATAAAAGAGTAAAATACAATTCGATAGAGAATACTGGAGTTTAAGGTTATTTAATGAAAATTTTAAATTTTATACCTACATATTAATTTTCATAGATTTTTATTAATAGAAATACTTAATCTAACGTGATTTAGAACAATTTTATCAATCGAATAAAAAAAATTGTTATTAATATAAAATTTTAATTAGTCAGAAAAAACTATTTTTAAAATTAATATTTAGTTTTTAATTTTTTAAAAATTTATAAATCGACCTCGAGGAAAAAGAATAAGGATGAATATTTATTTTTTAAAAAAATATTGAAGATATAAATTTTTTTCCCGAGCCTCCTACAACATTAACATTTATCCTCTGTTTGGAAAATTTTTATGTAATGAAATTGAACTAAATTCTATCAGGAATTAAATTTCATCATGAATTAAATTTAATTCTTATCTTTATCTTTAAAATGAGTTAGTATATAATTGAATTGAATTAATTGATTTGGAATTTATTCAATTTTTATATATTTATCATTTCGTCCTTCATCAATAAAATTTAATATTTACATGAAGGGCTATTAAGGAATTTTAACTTTCTAACAATTCAAATCTCTTTAGGTCTAATTTATTTTAAAGTTTTTGAATAAAATTGAATTCCAATTTCTTATACTCTGTTTGGAAAGTTTTAATAATGAAATTGAATTCGTCATTGGAATAAGTTAATAAATAATAAAATTGAATTGAATTATTTGATATAGAATCTATTAAAATTGAATTCAATTCAAATAATTTTACTATTTTATCCTTTACTTGATGATGCGACAGTGGAGGCACGCTTGAGCTCCAGTTGTTGGCGGCAACAATGGATGGATAGTGACAGTGGATGGACGACGACAGTGAAGGAGCAAACCTCAAGTGCAGCAGGAAACAGTCTTGATTTTATGCATGGGCATAAATGGGAGAAGTTGAGAAATATATATTTATATGAAGGACTATTTAATAATTTTAATTTTTTAGATGAAATTTTTTTCATAATTTATATTTAAAGAGGTCTAATTTATTTAAAAGATTTGAATAGAATTGAATTTTAATTTTTTTTATTAAAATTTATTGAATATGGAATTGAATTTAACTTTAATTCCACCTTTTCCAAATAAACTGTTACCAATTTTTTATTAAAATTTATTCCTGAGGATGGACACACTCCTTTTAGGCTGTTAGGGATTCGTCAACTTGCTCACCTGCGCGCCGCTTCATCCTCCTAAATTACTTCCTTTTCGTCGCCGTCGCTTCTTCTCCCACGAAACTAAAGCGTCGCCGGGAATGGAGTACGTGGATTCGCTGACCGGATTCCGCTTAGACGGTCGTCGTCCGAATGATGTGCATCTTTCTTCACTTATCTACTCTTTCAATTTATTTATCTATTTTCTTAAAACTTCCGTTCAACTACGGTTTCTCCCTTTGCAGATGAGGCAAATACGTGGAGAGATTGGGGTTGTCGCAAAAGCTGACGGGTATATCTCCAGTTCGCGATCTTATTTTTCCTCCGAATTTCTTTGTCGCCAGTTCACTAAACAAAGAAAGGAACTTTTATTCGTTTCCTCCTTCAATATGATCACTAGCTTATTTGTTCCACTTTATATCTTTAGGAATAGGTTAGCAGTGAAGTAAATGAAAGGGAAGAAATCATAGTTATAATTCACTTGTAAAATGATATGATTCTTACAAATGAATCAGAAATGAAAAATCAATTCTATTCAATACCATATAGATCTTATTTTATATAATCCTAAAAATTAGAAATAAAATAAACTCAAAGTCAAATATAACCAACTAAAATTAAATAGAACCCATGGAATTTGCAAAAATAATTCATGATACAAAGTTCATTTCAACAACCATGTAATTCCTTGACTAAAAAGATCCAGAAAGTTCAAACAATATCTTATTTTGATGTTTTGTAACAAAATAGATAATTCTTGCATTATGCTTAGTATGGTATTTACCTGCAAAATTTCATGTGCTGCTCAGCCATGCCGTCCATAAAGCTAGAGATTCATTTATTCCTTGTGCCTTATAGTAAACATTAGTGAAAAAGTTGGTGTTTATGAAGTGAGAATGAAGAGAATGGTGATTATGAGGAACCTAATGATGTTTATGCTTATGGGTGATATTAATCAGTTAACCACTACATATTGTGCCTAATAACTAGTGAAGAAATTTAGCTCTGGATTTAACTATGACCTGTTATGCACTTGCATACCACAAATATACCTCGTGAAAACTTATGACATATCACTTGAATACTGAATACATTTTCTACTATTTTTTATTTGATTTGTCTCAGATCTGCCCTTTTTGAGATGGGAAACACCAAAGTCATTGCTGCTGTTTATGGGCCAAGAGAGGTTAGATATTTATATTTACTTGTTCAGGCTGTTACTATATTCTCTTTGTTAAAACAGTTTTTTGGGCTCCAGTGATTAAGCTTCTTTGCTGATATTATTTCCAATGTCAAGACTTAATTTTGTATTCTGTAACATGATTTAGGTCCAAAATAAGGGCCAACAGATTAATAACCAAGCATTAGTGAGTTTCTGTCTCTTTCTATTTCTGTTGTTGCGGCAATGTTTTACTAGTATATTTTCTTACATCTTATGTTTCCTCGGGATATTTTTAGGTGCGCTGTGAGTATAGCATGGCTAATTTCAGCACTGGGGATCGTACAAGAAGACCAAAGGGGGACAGGTAATTTTACCAAATCACTCGAGTGTTCATTGCCTTTTACATTGAAAAATTGCTTTTACCTACATGGTTACAAGAAAGATATTTTGTGCCTTCTAAGGCTACGGAATTATGACCTTGGACAGTGTTCATGTTCAAACTCTTGCTTGTTTAAGAATTTTAATTTGAGTTTCAACAAACCCAATTATGGACTTATCTCTTTTTCCCCTTATTAAATTGGATGAGATGCCAATGATATCTTGCTGATTTTTAATTCTCATATTGAAACTTGTTGGAACTACCACAATTTTTTAGCTTTGTGCTAACATAATCAAAAACATTTAAAATCTTTAATGACAGACGCTCTACAGAAATATCTTTGGTAATTCGCCAGACAATGGAAGCATGTATTCTAGTACATTTGATGCCACGCTCCCAGGTTAACATTTGGAGTTCCATTTGCATATTCTTGGTTTCTTTAATTAATGTTTCCTTCAATTTTCTTATTGCAGATTGACATTTTTGTACAAGTTCTTCAAGCAGATGGAGGTAACATCTCATTCGATTTCATGTACTTAAATGCATTTACGAGTATTTGAAATTGTACCTTTCTAATGTGTATTCACCTTTTCATCTTTAACCTGCCCATTATTTCCAATGTCCATGATACTTTAGGAACTCGATCAGCTTGTATCAATGCTGCAACTTTAGCACTTGCTGATGCCGGCATTCCTATGCGTGATATTGTTACCTCCTGCAGTGCTGGATATCTTTCTTCCACACCCTTGCTTGGTGCCACAGTTTTCTTTGCTTCTGAACAACTTCCTTTTCCTCTTTTATGTTTTATATTCTAGTCTCACTCTCAATTTATTATTGCTGGCAGATCTAAACTATGTAGAGGATAGTGCAGGAGGTCCAGATGTCACTGTAGGGATTCTAGCAAAGATGGATAAAGTAACTCTTCTTCAGGTGTCCTAGCAAACAGAGCATTTCTAGATTCGAGTTGTTGAACATGCCATATTATCTGTGTTGTTTCTCAATTATATTAATCTTAGGAAATATTTGTTTCATCTAATGAACAAATTGTATTAGCATTTGATGTTGAAAAGTAAATAAAGCCATAGGTAACACATATAAGGTCCCATATGGACATTAGATTTGTGAACAATAGGAATAAAAATCAGATTCTGTAAGAAATGTTTAGGCCTCACTCGACACTGTTGATTGGACTTGTCAAAGAACTTGAAGAGTTCAAGCTTTGGTCCAGCTCTACAACTGAGCTTTAACATAATAACATCAACAGCAACAAACCATGTTAGTTTCCGAACACTATTTTGTCCCAACATTTGACTTATGCAATTATTATCACTAGTAATGTTTAGATCATTTAAGTTTCTTTTGTTTATATGATAATTTTTATTTTTCATCTCCTTGAATCCCTTGAACGGTTGAACCCCCACATCCTTTAACTCTAGATGTTTTAATTTGTATGACTATTTATGATCTTTGAATATGCCTATATCTTCTGTCCCTTTATCATTTATTAGAGCTTGTGTAGTTGTTCTTGATAGTAAACAGTGAGATGGGGAAGGGCTGGTATGCTGGGCAGTCGATGGAGGGCTTGCACGCTGAGCAGGTCTGTGGTGGGTGGATATTGACAACTATGTGGGGAGGGTTTGTATGTTGGTCAGGAGATGGAGGCTTGTATGCTGAGAAGGTCTGGAGCGATATTTACACCTAGAGAGGTAAGTCGCTGGGTGGGGGAAGTGAGGTAAATGATAAACAAGTTTGGTGGTGAGTGTTGTGAGACAAAACTTGTGACCAGTCTTGTTACTGAACATAAACTTTTGCTAATCTTAATTATGGCTATGCTCATACCCGTAAATAGCTCAAAACAAGCCCAATAAAGTTAGGTCCTTGTACAAGTTTACTGAACAAATACCAATGATTTTAGGAAAAAAAAAAATTTAAGAGCTGGTTATGAGTTTGCTTAGTATTTACTTATACACTATAATACTCATAAAAATCCTTAAAGTGTATATTGAAGAAGCGCAATTTTCTTTTTAATCTAACAAAGCCGAAACAAGCATATGCATTATTTACAAGGGAGTTATGTTCAAAATTCCAACTATTTATGAAGCAGTGTTCAAGTTAATTATGATAATGTTTACGTGTTTCTTTTGATGAGGTTCTAAAAGGGTGGAACCTTAATGAGAATTTACCTATGTTTGTTTTTGGCTTATTTGAGCTTAGTCATGCCCAGTTGTTTCATTGGTACACCTATCTAATGCTTTACATTTGTTCGATACAATTTTTTTTTTTCAGTTTTTATATTTGGCTAATTCTCATTTTGGAAAATTTCAGATGGACTCAAAACTACCTATGGATATGTTTGAAAATGTTATGCAACTTGCAATAGAAGGATGCAAAGCGATAGCTCAGTACATACGTGAAGTAAGAAATGATTCAATCAATTAGACGATTTCACGCATTCAAGATTTTGGTTCTGGTTAACTACTCAATGTTCATGCAATTTTATGTTTTTTTTAAAAAATGTTTTAGAGACTCCTTGCAGAGTTTATTCATCTGGGTATTATTAATGCTTTAGGTAATATATGTAGCTTGGTGAGTTTTAAATTCCCATAGCATGAGAATTGATGGCTATGTTGTAAAATTTATGTTTGGTCTACCTCTCTTTATTGTAGTGTCATTAGATCTTAACCCCTAGTGGTTAAGTGGGAAAAATCTACCAAAGTAGCGAGGTTTAAGAATCTAATGAGTTGGGCGTTTTAGATGTTTGGATTTTTATTGTTTCACTCTCTACAACTTTATATATCGCCATTTTTTTATACTTTGTGAAGTTAGTACAGTTTGTTTTATACTATATATCTTTAAAAAAATCATAATAATTTTTTATACTTGATTTTTCAATGTAATCGTATAGAGGTGTCAATTTGTTTGGGCCACCAAAGGATTGGCTTAGCCCGAGACTACCGTGATGCGATTTTTGAGTGAAATTTATTGGTGCTAAATTTCTCTCTAATTTGTTTTCCCCACCCCTTACATTCTAGTTAATGATGTACTGTCAATCATTCCTTATGTTTTATTCAATTTCTGTTGATGCGTGTACCTTTTTTTGTGGGTTGCTTGGTTGCAGGTTTTATTAGAGAATACAAAGCAATTGGAGAGCCGCAAAGGTCTATAAGGAGGTACCATCGATCTAGAGATTCATTTCCCCCTCTTTTCTTTCGCAGTTACAATTAATTATGGGGATTCCCCACAAGGAACCTCTTTCGATTATTCTCATAGGGTACCGACACTTTGTTTCTGACCAAAGGGCACTCGCTTTTCTTATATCCTTTCTTATCCTTTCTTTTCTCCCCTAAACGATTTAATTTTTTGATGGACAAAAAGAAATGAGAAATCAAGACCACATTTGCATTCTCGAAATGAAAGGATGAGGAATTCAAATCTAAATCTCAATTTACCTTTGTGTTCATTTGGTCCAAATCTGAGTTCCTTCAGCATTGTCCATGTCAATTCCCTTGTTCTTGTAAAAGGGAGAGAAATAATTTAATCTGCCTTAAAACAGCTGTTTGAGCACTAGTGTAGGATTGACCTCTTTGCTTCTTTTTTTCTCCCAGCTGTTTGTATGTATTCACCGTACATTTTCGATTAGTTGTACATTGCAACAGACTCCATTCAGCAATCTAAACTTCTATTCCGTTAAGTACTGAAGTTGTTTGTTGGCAATTTCTATTATCAGATTACTATGGCAGCTGGCGGCTCTACGTTCTACAACTTATGGTCAAGCTGCAATTTGATTTACCAGACGTGCAATGTGCTTGCGATTGCAGAAGAGTTTTCCATCTCAAACACTAATTTTGAGCAAGAAACTGAATTTGGAGCAAGGCCCTCCCATTGTGAATTAGTTATCCACATGATTTGAATGGTGGGGAAAACTACATAACTATGGTTTCCCATGAACCTTTGAAGTAACAATTGATTCTTCCTCGATGCACAAATTATAGTTGGTATTACATTTTGTCATCTCGTTGCAATATTTAATAATCCAGATTGCCATTGAATAAGCATCTTGAAGTGGATTTCATGCCCCCGGGGCCTGGTTGAATTTGTTATTGCAGGGTAGATTTGTTATAATGGACAAGGATTCAAAAAAAAAAAAATATTCTTCATGTAATGATCAACTGTAATTTCTCAATTTATCTTCTTATAGATGGTCGTTTAAGGCCGATAGGTTGACAGATTCCTCTTTTGCTACCATTGAAGTTTTTCTTGCTATCTACTCCCCTCCAGAATATATGCTTTATATGTTTTCTGATGTATATCTACTCTCCTCTCCTATGATTAACAAAATTTTTCTAACCAATTTTGGACGATCGGCTCGGCCATATAAAAGTTTTTCATCGGCCGTCAGGGTAAATTGAGAAACATTTACAGTGGATGATCTGGAAGTCCAGCGACTTAGAGTTCGTACCCCATTTGGAGAAAATTTTTATACAAATACGTCGTAGTTGGAAATTGAACCATAAATGTCTGAGATAGCGACTAGTCGTCCTAGCGTTGCACCATAGTTCTGATGGCATTTTTTTCTCTCACATTTCTACTCTCCTCTCCCGAATATATGCCCTATATGTTACCTGATACATACTGTGCCATACTTCATATGCTACTCAAAGCAATACAGTCCTAAGAATGCCGAAATGATAAACCATTCCTTGCAAATCCTACCCGATTTGTTTTAATAATCGATGAAAAATTTTAATGGATCGGATCGATAATCTTAAAATTAGTCAATATAAATTAAATATCTAATGCCAACTTAAAAAAATAATTAATGTAAATTAAAGACTGATGCCAACTTAAAAAAAAATAATGATGCAGACCCTGCCACCCTGCCAGACTTAACTAACATGAATCCCCTACGTGATTCCCTCCATTACGATATGGATCCATTTGACTATTACAGAGCCATTGTTTTTTCATTAAAGAAAAAACAAGTTGATATAGGCAAAAGAAGACAAGCCATCATAATGAATTCAATAACATGAAAATAAATGATCATCTTTTAACTAAATACCATTAACTTGCCTATAAGCATCTAGCTCCAAATGCAGTAAGAGAACAAGAACAAAGGAAAAACTACCTCAGAATTGCTGACAAATGAGCTACATGGCCACCGTAGAGATACCTACTATTGACTATTCTATTTTCCATTTCAGCACCCACTACTATCCTTAGACACTGTAAATGATCAGCAATCCCATACATGACCATCATCTCACTACGATAAAGCTTGTATCCATCCAATGCTTGTGGCCCTTGCAGTCGCCAAATTCATCGCTTCTTATATATGCAAGGTTTCAACTCCGGCCATTCAATGCTTTTGACTTTGGTACTTCTTTCCTGTAAAACAATATTGGCAACTCCAGTCAAACCTGCTATGAATGTAAATTCTTGGATACCTGAATAAAGGAACTGTGAGATGAAATCTTACCGTTTTCTTGAAGTAGAACATAACAAACATCTTATTAGAAAAATCCTGGAAACCAATTAATTTAGCATTAGCAACATATCGGAAGGCAGGGATCGTACTCGGTGCAAAAAGAGAGCTTTAGATGGCTGAATGAACTAACCTTTGAAAGAAAAGACAAACCAAGTTGTTCAATGGCTTCACAAAACTTATCAGGATTAGCTCCACCATTGTTAGGATCAAACCTACTCCGCACTTCAGCTATTAGAAGCCAGCCACTGCACCATGGCATGGGAAGCTAATCTATTAAAATACATTTAGAAAAGAACATGAGCGCTGAATTAAGAACAAAATTGCTTGGCTAACCTGGGCTTTAGAACTCGTTTAGCTTCCAGCAAATAGTTATGGTAGTTGATTCCCATCAAAGACAAACAGAAAACTGCTACATCTACAGAGGTTGACTCCAGTGGTGTCTGCCCATAACAATGCCCACAGTTGCTTGTTAGCCATGTTACTATCAGGTATGAATATCTACCATGGGTCATAATTGTGTTAAAAAGTGATGCATGAGATCAAGAGCATCTAAAAGTCCGGGTGTCAACACTGATATTGGGAGCAGGGAGCAAAGGGCACAACTGTTATATCTAGCTAGAACTCACAGAAGTTTGACGACGATCTTATACATTAAATGAAAAAAAAATATAGAAGAATGCATTGCAACTCATCTGGCATTAAGAGGGGTGGCAGTTACAGTCAGCATTTTACATGTAAACTTCAGAGGAATTAAATAAGCGGTCAACTGTACAAGTATCAATGCAGAATGAACAAAGCAACAAAAATGATCTTGTGTATCCTTTGTAAATTTGCTTTGTTATTTGAAAAAGGCATAAAATGCATATTTTGACTGTGTGATATCTACTTATGTCATGTTATTCATTATTATTATGGTTGTGGATATTTTCTACTGCATTGTCACCATGTAGGTACTGGTACGTCCTGATACATGGGAGATCACCCTCGTGACATTTGTCCATGAACATATGAACATGTTGAGTCATTGACTCCCACTACAGACTGCCACCATCTTAAGAGTTTGGCATAAATTTAAAGTTGGAGACAGTAGTATAGATTGAAAATTTCATTACCTCTTCCCTATTCCTCATCCAAATAATCATTTTATCCCTTATTTCTCCTCCACTCCCTCCTTTTCACCTGCTCCTTTCTCTTCAATCTCCCTCTCTCCAAGTAAACATAGCCTAAGTCATAATAACAGAAGCATAAATCTCAAATCACTGTAACAGAACCATGAATCTCTAGTCTGAAATCAGCCAACATTTTCAATCCCTTATTAGTCAGTGCTTACTTCACCAAGGAAGAGGTTCACTCCATTAACTGATACAAAATGAAAATATAAACAAAAATAATTAGAAAATAGCAATCTGGGTGAGATCTGGCAACTGATCCTCATGTGCAGGTGGGTGGGTTTAAACAGTCCTTGGTAGAGTTTTTTTTAAATCAAAATTCCTTTTCTTTTGTTTTTTTTTAAATGAAGGTTGAACTAGATCTCACCTGGGACTCATTTGGGTAGAAACAAAAGAAACTAATGATTTGATTATGAAATACAGATTTTCGCTGCTTTCATTTGAATTTGGACTACTAGGAAGTAATTAAACATCAAGACAAGTCATTTTAACATTATGTAACAGAAGCCAGTAATATATGAATATAAATAATTAGAACTTATCAAGAACAATGGATCTGGTGCTTAAAGGACATATCAGAAGAATAATAGCTAGAAAGAAATCAAAGTTTAGATCTTTATAAACATAGACAGAAACAAATAAAAATAAGTAAAATGCAATATCATGTTAAGGAAATAATCAATAATAAAATCATTACAAAGATAAGAGGTAGTACATACATGAGCCATATCACAGGCAATTACTGATGGGTCATTGGAAACAAGGTCAATGGAGAAGACCTTATTCTTCACATTTCTTGCTAGTGTTGCATTCCCTAGAGTATGATTTAATGGATTAATGCAAATAAGGCTAATGATGTCACTTGAATATAGAAATAATATTCAACCCAAAGAGTGAGTTTTGAAGGATCCTCACCACAACCAAAATCAGCAACTGTCAAAGAAGAACTATGACTCTTTAGCCATTTAATGATCGTGTTAACTGGTTGTTGTGGCCAATGCAACATTTGCTCTTGGTATCCTGCATGATACTAACGACTGAAACATAAGTCACAACAGAATATGTGATAGTTCACGTCATAATCTAGTCCTGAAAAGAATTTTTTGCTAGCTGATGTAATATAGAAGGGTAAATTTGATTTGGAAGGAAAATAAAGATAAAAGAGGTAAAGCATGCTCTCAAATCAACTAGGTTTATACTTTATACTAAGGCTTCTTCCAAACTGACACTCTGATCATTAGTTAACTTTCAATTTCAAAACATCCAAACAAATTTCCTCAACAAATTACTGGTTATCATAATGGCCATAAAAAATGCAGAAGTTTATAAGCAGTCTCAGCAACTCTAATCAGACTATCTTTGGTGAAAAATAAAACAAGACATACAAATGAAAAAGTAGAATTACCGTATTAAATAGTTGCGGATCATCCTTGAATAAGTTGAATGCCTCGGTACCATTGCAAGTGTATAATTTCTCATTTAACATTCTGAAATGGCCTCCAGATAACCTCATTCTCATCTACAGATCAGTTAGAACATTGTGGCTGTGAGGAAAAAATATGTAACGACTTGAAATATAGAAACGAGATGGCAAAGAGTACGAAGGTTGAGAAAAAAGATGACCTAAAAAGAATCTTGTGAAAGAAAACACAGATCACGAAAGGAAGAAAAGGGATCAAGACACCAAGGTGCCATTTTTTTTTTTTTGGAAGAGTTCATCCCTACACAAAATTCCTCAGTGCCAGAGAGTGATGCGACGAATTACCTTCTCAAGGAAACCAGGTTGCGACTTGGAGTTGGATGAAGGTTCGACCTTTCTCCTCTTAGGATGGGGCGCCAGCGAGGAAGACTCCGCCTTGCCACGCTGCGTCTTTAGGGTTGGCAACTCCGAGCTCTTGCTGGTTTGGGACCTTCGCCCCTTCCGCTTCTTCCGGTATGCATGGGGTCTGGCATCCATCGTCTGCGAGTTGCAAATTCTTGGCCAGAAACAAAGACGATGGAAAATAGATGGAAGACGAGCTGTTATCCATTGGTCATCGATCCAGACGGCGCCTAACCATAAACCCTAATGGATGAACTGTGTGCAATTTAGCTCAGAAATTCCTTAATTTTCTTTTAAAGTCCCTTCTAAATCACGATAGTTTAAAATCGATTTGACGGTTTCTGATGTATTGATTCAATTTTAATTGTTCAAACTAATTATGAAATCATAGTATCCTGACTAATAACTTTTATGATTTATTTCTTCCGTGTTGATCTTGAACAGGTTGGCGGAGACAAGCGAATGATTCACCTGTTGCCACCACGATTGAGAATCACCGATTCATAATTCAATAAAAGGTTCGTTATGATTTCATTACGATTTAATATCATTATATTATAAAAAAATTAAAATGAAAAATTCATAAAACTATTATTAAAAATAATCATATATAAAAAATGATTAATTATTAAATAATTAACTATCACGTTAAATAACATACGATTATAAATTAACTAATAATAATAAACGATTCTTATTCTTCTTTTAATTATTAAAAATAATAATATAATAAAAAATAATTAATATATAAAATATTAATAATTATAATCTTTTTGATAAGATACTCAAAGCTCATGAAATCTACTCAACACCAATAATATTTTGGTTAATCATCAATTCGGCGAGTTAATGGACTCCTGAACTTAACTAGCTCGGGTCCAAATGAGTCAACCGAATCAGAAAGAAAAGGAAGAATTCTGTAATTTACAAAATAAATTTTATCCGATATTAAAGATATTTATTTTAATTTTTAACTTAATGAGTTAGACCATCCCTTTTGAATATTTTTATTATTAAAATATTTAAGTTATATTTGTTTATGATACTGCTATAAAAATAAATAAATTTGCTACCTCAACCATATTTTAAAATTGGTCCGTCCTACAAATATGAAAAAATATTAATTCAAATATACAAACATTAGGTGCTCACATGAAATTAAGTCATCAATTTTTTAAAATCTCATATGTCCGTCCATCGTGATGTCGTTTAAAATTTTTTATATAAGTAAAATATTATTAAGATAAAAAGAGTAATTGTTAAGATTAAAAAAAAAATCAATAGAGAAACAGAACTATTGGGTTGGATTTAATAAGAAGTTCAGATAGATTAATAAAGTTGTGATTTTTTTTTTAAAGAAAACTAGGATCCAACTTATCTTCAACTATTATCATTACTTTTACAAATCTCACACAACAATTAAAGTACGGCAATTTATGAAAAAAAAAAATACTTTTGCATACATCCATGCATGCATAACTTAAAATCACATTAGACATGATATAATTCATATCAGACCTGATATGGACCTGATATATATATATATCCATATTTGGCTTGGGTTGGATTTTTTTAATCAATTCTTTCAATAAATCCATCATAATAAACTTCAATACATAAAAACCACACGAATATTGTACCAAAATTGTCATTTTATATCACAAAAGCATTTTCAATAAATCTATCCGTGTATGATCATTCCTATATGATTTTCCGTAGATTGTATTTTGACCTCACTATGGATAAGTGAGAACAAGGATTGTGAAGTTGCCATGATAATTCAATTCTCACTGTATAACTCACTTAATCACCATGTTGATAGATGGATTACTACAATGTAAAGAACTAATAAAAACTATGTATTTTTGTGACCATCCAATAAAAATTTCATCTCAATTCCATCTTATCTTGGCTCCTGAAATAATTCTAATCTATTGTAACGAGTATGCGTTCATGCCTCACGAAGTTTTGATTCTGAAAATTCCAAAAACATTCAAAAAAATAATTATGTCAGATTCACGTTGGGTCTGATATAATTCATATCAGGTACATGTTGGATTTTTTAACTGATTCTTCCAATAACATTTTAATACATCTCGAGAAGTTGAAATAAGCAACGAACAACATCATTTTGCTTCTTATAACCTCAAAAATCTAGAGGATTTGAAATGAGTTCAATTGGATATATCTAAGTCCATCAATAGATTTCGATCAAAATTCATTGATGGACATATCTAAGCCCGCATTAAGTCCGATATGATTTCTATGTCAAGCCCAATATAGGCTTGATAGAATTCCATATCAAGCTTAATGTTGTCTTTAAGTTTTAATTTTTTTAGTTTTACCTTAATTTGTCTTATCTATTATTTTAATGAATCGTATTACATTTAAATACTAAACCATATATATGCAGAGTGAACCCAAAGAAAAATTTGTGATTAAGAATTTTTCTATAATTTATTGTTAAGTTTTGAAAATTCCTAAATAAATTTTATAGAATTATATTAATTTATTTTAATTAATTTATTATTAATAATTAAGTAATATTATTAATTTGATTATTAAACTTATTTAAGTAAAATTTTAAATGAACAAATATTTATAAAATTATATATATATATATATATATATATATATATAAGAATTTGATCAGCTGCGGACTGATCCTGCGGACCGCGTGCGGACTGGCGCCTGATCGGTCACCAGACCGATCAGGCATTTGCTTTCCTGATCGGTCACCGGAGGCTCGGGAGCATCCCCGACGGGTTCACCCGTACTCGACGGGCTCACCCTACCCCCTAGGGTTCATGCATCCCCTGTGTTATAGTTTTGTTCGGGGGCGGTGGCCGAAGGTCGCCGTTGGTGTCGAGAAGTCGCAGGTCGCCTGATCAGCCACCGGAGGCTCGGGAGCGTCCCTGACGGGTTCACCCATACCCGACGGATTCACCCTACCCTCCTAAGTTTCATGCACCCCCGGTTATAGTTTTGTTCGGGGGCGGCGGCCGAAGGCCGCCATTGGTCGAGAAGTGGCAGGTCGTGTGCCTGATCAGTCACCAGACCGATCAGGCGCCAGTTTGCACGTGGTCTGTAACGCGCGGTCCGCAACTGATCATATATATATATATATATATATATATATATATATATATATATATATATATATAGCGATCCTTTTATGAAATGATATTAAAATTGAAACGTTACAATCCACGAAGACTGATATAGTCATTCTTGCAAATCATGAATGAAACAAACAACAATAGCTTGTATGAAATAAAGCATGTAATTGAATTGGCGTAGAAAGGCAAAAAGATGTATAATGGAGAATACTCACTCATGCTTTGGAGATCCTGTTCGATAGTCACTTGGCCTTGCAACGTTTCCACATAGCCACTATCTCAAAGTAGTAACAAGAGTTCCAAATTATTCTTATAAGTTTAGGAGAAGTGAAATAAATATTCTATAATTTTTTTACTGAATATTCTTCAAGACATATATATTCTTTTCACTTCGCTTAAACATTATTATTTTATTTAATAAAATGTAATATAATAACTGTGATTTATTTATCATTATTTGTTAGATTCTAATTAACAACAAACATTAAATTGCAAAAAACTCTCCAATCTCTATTTAATCTTTGCATGCACTCCCATTTAAAATTTTTTTAATTTGCATTCACTCCCTAATGGATTGAGTATAAACGAGTAAAAATTGAGTATACATCAGTGAAAATTGAGTATAAAAGAGTGAAAATTGAGTACATAGTTTCTTGATGTGGTGGATTCAACCTTACATACTCAAATTTCTAACTTTTATACTCAAATTTCTTCAAATAATACTCATCAAACTGTTTTATCAATCCCATCAGGAACTACATGCAAAGAAAAATTTGAGTGAGGACTACATGCAAAGATGAATTTAAGGATGGGGAGTTTATAAAAATTTTCTCATGAAATAACGAGAGTTTAAAATATTAAAAAATATTTATTTTTAAATTTAAAGAATATTTTTTTAAAAAATCTTTAAAAACTTGAGAGTAAAATATGTTTTTTCTAAGTTTCAAAAGTGAACCAATTAAAGTTTAAAAATTTTAAAAAATATTTGTCTTTTTTAAATCTAAAGAATATTTTTAAAAATAATATAAAATTTGAGAATAAAATTTGATTTCAATAATAAATTTTGAAGAATAAGATTCAAAAAAATTTTAAGATTTTCAAAAATTATAAACAATTATAAAAATTATAAACTCATTTAATCCAACTCAAAATTTAGAAGTTCAATAAAGTTTTAATAAATTCCCTGAGAGTTTTATATGGCGATAAAATTAAATTAGATAAGTTCAATAAATTCATATCCAATTTTATCATAAAATATAACTAAGATGATAGATGATTGATGGAGAATTTCCATAGAATTTGATCAATCATTTCCTTTAGAATTAAAAAAAAAAATCCAACGTAGGTATTATATAATTCATATTAGGTCCAAGAGAGTTTAAAAATATTAAAATTTTTTTTTTAAATTTAAAGATTATTTTTTAAAAAAATCCATAAAAACTTGAGGGCAAAATATTTTTTTTCTAAGTTTCAAAAGTAAATCAATTAAAGTTTAAAAATATTAAAAAATATTCATCTTTTTAAATCTAAAGAATATATATATATATATAAACAGAAAGTTTTCTAAAAATATCAAATTGTTTTTGAAATTTATATAACTTTATAAAAAAGAAAAAAATCTAAAAAATAGTAACTATATCAACTTTCTGCCTAAATAACATAATTTTATAAAAATAAAAATATTTTCTAAAAAATAATAACTATCAAATTTTCTGCTTAAATAACATGACTTTATAAAAATAAAAAAGTTTTCTAAAAAATTGTAACTATCAAACATCCTGCCTAAATAACATCTCTATAAATAGATGTTTTGGGACCTCTTTTCAATATCACCCCTTTTCAATTTGATTCCATTGAAAAGATACATCCAACTATTAGAGAAGCAATAAAACAAAAATATTTAGATCCAAACATTCAACACAAGTGTGTCATTGTCGGAGTGAATCAAAAGAAAGAAATAACTGGCAAAATCAACAATTTTAAATGGAAAGTATCCTAATAGAAAGTAAATTTTCTAAACATGCTTTTATTTTGAATGTCATATATATATTGATCCTGTCGCGAAGTGGGATGACAGTCTAAGGGGCCAGACGGGCCTCCCGGGAGCCACGAGCCGATGAGATGGCCATTCGTCGGCCACGCCTCGCCTCGCTCCTGCAAAACAGGGACCGTCAGAAAACCCGCCGAGGGAATCCCCGGTCAGGCACTCCGACGATCAAGTCAGTTCCCAGTATAGATGAGCGGAAACTAAATGGAAATGAGGCAAATGATGCGAGAACCTGCGCGCGCGCGTACCTGCGATAGGAGGAGTGCCGAGCTTTTATGACCGGGGGGGCTGACAGCCCAAGTCCGCGCAGATGGGACTGGGGCGTGATGACTGTCAGCCCGTGCGGAGCACGGAGGAGCGGCGCGGCATGGCACGGGGTGCTCCGACAGTACGTAAGTACTAGGGGCGCAGTACGGGGGTACTGGACGCGCAGTACGAGAGTACTGGATGCGCGGAGTGGCCGCGTGGAGATGCCAGAGGCAAGCAAGGTGTGAGGAACCCGCTGGCAGGACCGTACCCTGGAAGTAAAGATGCGAGGGGGTGTCTGGGCGGGACGGCCCGTACCCCGAGTGCCGACTGGCCGGTCCGGGTGCCGGGGACCAAGTCGGATAAAGATCAGGGAGCGTGGACAGTCACGCGTCTGCCTGGAGGGGAGTGGATGGTGAGCGCAGGGTACGCCCTGGGCCGGGGGTTGCCTCGAGCTTCGACCGCTGCCAATGGCGCTGAAACTCGGTTCTGGGTCGGGGTGAACTAGTGTAAGTGATTAGACCTTTTACAGAGTCAACCGACTAGTGAGGGAGTGGAAGGAGAGCGCAGCCGCCCCCTCGGAGGATCGGGCGGACTCTCCCCCCCCCCCCCCCCCCCCCCCCCCTTTCTTCCCTTAGAAAGGGTCCTGGTGTTGGTGCAGAAAGCACCCAAGTCGAACCTGAGTTTTGATAATGGCAACAGGGCTCAAAAGTTAAGTCTTACTTGTTTTCTAACATGTTACTCTAGTGTGCAGGGTAAAAAGCCCTAGCGAAGGACTGCTAGGCACTGGCGAAGGAATGCCAGGGTAAAAAGCCCTAGCGAAGGACTGCTAGGCACTGGCGAAGGAATGCCAGGGTAAAAAGCCCTAGCGAAGGACTGCTAGGCGCCAGGCGAAGGACAGCTTGGGACTAAAGCTCTAGCGAAGGAATGCTAGGCACCGGGCGAAGGATAGCTCGGTATCCAAGACCTGGCGAAGGACCGCCAGGCAAAAGTCCAACCAGAGGAGCGGTTGGCATCAGGTACATTCTCCCGAGAGGAGTAGGTGAGGACGCGTTCCCCTTCGAGGGAACAGTAGGCGTCGGTTCGACCTAGGGCTCCATTTTGGAGGCCCAAAGTCAGAACCAAGACAGCTAAGGCTGTATAAACTAACATTTTATTGTTTTATGGTGTTTTGGACTAACCCTGGATGCAGGACCAAAGGAACGAGTGTCTGCAGCTCAGAGAGCCTCAAAGGAGTGAGGCAACAGCTGACCAGGGCGCCCGGAGTGTCCCAGGCGCCCCCAAGGTGAACACAAAACACATGGAGCAAAGAACTGCTTCTGCAGCTACTGTCCCAAGCGCCCCCGTGCTCCCGGGCGCCCCCGTGCTCCCGGGCGCCCCCGCGCTCCGGGCGCCCCCAGGTAAAGCTTCTGAAGCAGCTCCACGCACGAATCCAAGAGTTAATGAACGGTCTTCACACTATTGGTCACAAGGTAGAAAATCGTGACTAATAAGGTATGCTTTAAATGCTTTCCCTAGAAACACCTTGTGGGCATCTATGGTAGATGCATACAAGGTTTCAAGGGATCTATCAAAAATTAATTAGATGAATTGTTTTCCGAATTAGAACTGCATGAACAAACTAACTGCAATTTGGCCGAGAAAAGTATTGCCTTTGTTGCAGGTAAAATTGGAAGGACAACAAAGAAGAAGCCTCAACCTGAACCTGAGTCTAACTTAGACTCAGACTCAGAAGACGAAGAAGGAGATCGACCTTAGCTGGTCCGACTGGCCCGATGCTATAAAGAATTGAAGAACCAAACCAACAGACGTAAAACAAGCCGAAGAAAGGACGAACCAGCTGAACCCGCAAATGACAAAAACAAGCCCAACGTGACCTGCTACGAGTGCAAGAAGAAGGGCCACTAAAAGACTGAGTGTCCGAACCTAAAGGAGAACAAGAAAATAAGAAGAAAGAAAGCACTCCAAGCAACCTGGGATGAATCTTCCTCAGAAGAAGAAGAAGAAGCACCCCAGTCAAACCTACTAGCCCTGACCGCCTCAGGAGAAGTCGAGACCGAGTCAGAATCAGAACAGTTAGTAAGTAGCTAATTGGGTTAGACATGTCCCTACAAGAGAAAATTAAATGATTTGATTTAAGTCTTATCGTGAATTGATTCAGTACAGCAAAATCATGCAAATATTTTCCTTTATGAAATTTATTTCCTTTATGCAATTTAATTCCTGCTATATTTATCCGTTTTTGATATATGGCAAAGGGGGAGAGATAGGAAAGGAGAGAATTTAAAATTTTCTATTTCAAAATTTATTAAAAACTCTATCCTTTATTCAAAAAGTATTAAGTTTCTCAAAGCATTTAAGTTTTCAAAAGGTTGCTGAAGTACTTAAGTTCTCAAGCATTTCAAAACCTTCTAAGTACTTAAGCTTTTCAAAATTTTCTAAGTACTTATGTTTTTCAAAAAATTTCTAAGTACGTAAGCTTTTCAAAATTTTCTAAGTACTTATGTTTTTCAAAAATTTTCTAAGTACGTAAGCTTTCAAAATTTTTACTAAGTTCTTAAAATTTAAAAATCTTATTAAATACTTAAGTTTTTTTGTGTTTTCAAAAATTGCTAAGTACTTTAAACTAACAGTTCTTAAAAGTTTCCTATGTACTTAAAACTGAAGTTTTTCAAACTCTAAGCACTTAAAATTAAAGTGTTCAAATTAAACCAAGTACTTTTAAGTTCTCAAACTTCTGAGTACTTAAGGCGTCAAAATTTTCAAAAACTTAAGTTGTCTTCTTAAAGTTTTCAAAATTTATCAAAGTGGTTAAACTCTTCCCAAAGTACACAACGAAAATCACTTTGGAAAACATAAGCTTTAAGTCTTTAAGTTAAAAACCGTCTTCAGACTTAAGACCTATTTTCAAACCCCACGAATTTTTGAAAAATCTAAGGGGAGATTCCTTCCAGGGGGAGGGAACAAAAGGTAATTTTTATATGCCTTGATTAAACTTAACTTTTTGAACCAGGGTTGCCATAAATCAAAAAGGGGGAGATTGTTGGTGCAGAAAGCACCCAAGTCGAACCTGAGTTTTGATAATGGCAACAGGGCTCAAAAGTTAAGTCTTACTTGTTTTCTAACATGTTACTCTAGTGTGCAGGTTAAAAAGCCCTAGCGAAGGACCGCTAGGCACTGACGAAGGAATGCCAGGGTAAAAAGCCCTAGTGAAGGACTGCTAGGCACTGGCGAAGGAATGCCAGGGTACTGAAGCCCTAGCGAAGGACTGCTAGGCGCCAGGCGAAGGACAGCTTGGGACTAAAGCCCTAGCGAAGGAATGCTAGGCACCGGGCGAAGGACAGCTCGGTATCCAAGACCTGGCGAAGGACCGCCAGGCAAAAGTCCAACCAGAGGAGCGGTTGGCATCAGGTACATTCTCCCGAGAGAAGTAGGTGAGGGCGCGTTCCCCTTCGAGAGAACAGTAGGCGTCGGTTCGACCTAGGGCTCCATTTTGGAGGCCCAAAGTGAGAACCAAGACAGCTAAGGCTGTATAAACTAACATTTTATTATTTTATGGTGTTTTGGACTAACCCTGGATGCAGGACCAAAGGAACGAGTGTCTGCAGCTCAGAGAGCCTCAAAGGAGTGAGGCAACAGCTGACCAGGGCGCCGGGAGTGTCCCAGGCGCCCCCAAGGTGAACACAAAACACATGGAGCAAAGAACTGCTTCTGCAGCTACTGTCCCGGGCGCCCCCGCTGCTCCCGGGCGCCCCTAGCGCTCCGGGCGCCCCCAGGTAAAGCTTCTGAAGCAGCTCCAGCGAAGCCAAGAGGATAAGATTTTGACACGGTCAATCCGGGCGCCCCCAGCGTTCCGGGCGCCCCGGTCAAAGCTTGATCCCGAGTTTTAAGGGATCAAAGCTGACCGAGAAGGAAGTGGATCGACCGACACGTGGGGGCGCCCCCGACGTTCCGGGCGCCCCCAGGTGCTATAAATGGACCCTCGAACCAAGGCTTCAGGACAATCAAGTTCTTCGACGCATTCACGCTTTACTGCTCCCGGGCTCTGCTCCAGAAACCTCTCGACTCGAGATACAAGCGCCGAAGACGTCCCTCTGCTCCGAGATAAATTTCCACACTGGACGTCGGTAACGAGGAACTGTTTTCTTTCAGTTTACTATACTACTATTGTAATCAATCTTTGTAAACTATTTTTGCGCCTCATATAGAATTGCCCAAAGTAAACGGTCAACGACCGTGGGCCTTGGAGTAGGAGTCGACCTAGGCTCCGAACCAAGTAAAAATACCTGTGTTCGTGTGTTTTGTTTTAATTTCCGCTGTGCAATTTCTCTATCTTTAAATCCGAACGATTATCGATATTCACCCCCCCTCTATCGGTTCTCTCGATCCAACAAGTGGTATCAGAGAGGGGAAGTTCAAATTTGGTGCAACCACCAGTTTGAAAATTTTTCGGATTTTATTTAATTTTTCTTTTAATATTTTTTTCGTTCGAATTTCTGTTAATATTTTTTCGTTCGAATTTCTTCTAATATTTTTTTTGAAATTTTTCTCGAGGTTGGTGCAACACCCCTCAATATCTTATTTTCCTTATCCAACACTACTAATCCAAGACCAAGTCTTGGGACAAAGTTTATTTCTTAGTTTTTTTTAGATAAACTCCCTAATGGTCATGCAAGAAGGATTCAGCACCGCCAGACCTCCACTTTTCAGTGGAGAAGACTTTTCCTACTGGAAAAGTCGAATGGAGGTCCACCTGAAAACTCAGGTGGACATGTGGATAATCATCCAGTCCGGACTGGAGATTCCGAAGAACGCTGAAGGAGTACCGCAAACCTACTCAGAATGGGACAACGCTCTGAAGCACAAAATTGAAGCCAATGTAAAAGCGACTCAGACCCTCCAATGCGGCTTAACAAAAAAGGAGCTGAACCGGGTAGGTCCTTTCAAAATTGCCAAGGAGCTGTGGGTAAAACTGATCGAGCTGCACGAAGGTACATCAGACACTCGGATCAGCAAGAGAGATCTGCTCCTGAACAAACTGTATACCATTAAGATGGCCGACAACGAAACAGCACCCGAGCGTTCCGGGTGCCTCAGTCAAAGCTTGATCCGAGTTTTAAGGGATCAGAGCTGACCGAGAAGGAAGTGGATCGACCGACACGTGGGGGGGGGGTGCCCCCGACGTTCCGGGTGCCCCCAGGTGCTATAAAACGACCCTCGAACCAAGGCTTCAGGACAATCAAGTTCTTCGACGCTTTCACGCTTTACTGCTCCCGCGCTCTGCTCCGGAAACCTCCCAACTCGAGATACAAGCGCTGACGACGTCCCTCTGCTCCGAGATAAAATTTCCACACCGGACATCGGTAACGAGGAACTGTTTTCTTTCAGTTTACTATACTACTATTGTAATCAATCTTTGTTAACTGTTTTTGCGCCTCATATAGAATTGCCCAAAGTAAACGGTCAACGACCGTGGGCCTTGGAGTAGGAGTCGACCTAGGCTCCGAACCAAGTAAAAATACCTGTGTTCGTGTGTTTTGTTTTAATTTCCGCTGTGCAATTTCTCTATCTTTAAATCCGAACGATTACCGATATTCACCCCCCTCTATCGGTTCTCTCGATCCAACACCTGGTCGCGGGGCCCTATTCGCTGATGTGGCGGTCGACCTGTCTGCCAAGCCCTCGTGGCGCCAGGCTGGCCGATAGGCCCGGCCTACGCCCTTACCCGTAGGCGAGGGCGGGATCATAAGCGTCCCCCTCGAGTCTAGTCGAAGGAGGCGGCGAGTCCGACTGACTGGACTGTCTTTATTTCGCGAACGCCTGGCGCCGAGGGGACCTGGGTTTCGTCAGGGGACTTTTCTGTGGATTTGTCGAGGTCTGGGGATCCCGGTCGGCTGATGAAACCACGCCTTTTTCCCGCCTATTACTGATGGTTCCGGATCCCCCCACACCCGAGAACTTCTTGCCACTACTGCTTACTACTGGGGAGGGTTCCACGTGTCTTGTCCCCCTTCCTTCTCCAATCACCGAGGTAGTTTCCCCGTTCTCCGAGGAACGAGGTTGGCGGAAGATGCTCCGCTTTATGGGCCCCACTGGGCCTGCTCCTGCGGCTATTGCTGTCTGCCGCTTCTGACGTGGCCCACCCCCAGGTGGTCTTGCCCTCCTACATAACCGCGTACAGTCCGTTCGTTTCTCACTTCGGCGCGTTGTCTTCTTCCTTCGGCTAGGGTTGCGGTTTCCGCTCAGTGCTCATTGTTCCTTTTCGCGATTCTCCTGCCTTCTCCGTGCTTTCATGGCTTCTTCGCCTCGCAATCCTCACCCTTGGTACGTCACGGCGAGGTCCACTCTGACTCGCGACGACCTTGAGGCCATTAGGGCGGAGTTTCATATTCCGCCCGATCATGACCTTCGGCTGCCTTCTTCTTCGGACCAGCCAGCCATCCCTCCGAAGTACTATATTACTGTTTCGCGAGACCACCTGCGGGCGGGCCTACGCTTCCCCATTCATCCCTTCATTGCCTCCGTGTGTCGCTACCTCCGTATAAACTTGTCCCAATTGACCCCCAACTCCATCCGCCTCCTTTGGGGGTCTGTCATCCTCTTCTTGTTATATCGCTGCTCCTCCCACACCGAACTTTTCCACCACTTTTTCTATCTAAAGAAACAGGAATGGGGCGAGTTTGTTTTCCAAGCTCGCTCTGGGACTTCCTTCCTTTCCTCTCTCCCTTCTGCCAGCAGGGGTTGGAAGGAGAGGTTCTTCTTTATCCGCCCCGCGATCTTCCCGACCTGGCCGTCTAATTTTCGGCTGAATTTTTCCCAAATGCCTCCTCATCATACGGATCCCAAAAAGTTCTCTCCCTTCGAGTACGCTCTCATGGCATTCAGAGACAAACACTTCCCCATCGGACCGCTTTTGGCCGAAAACATCTTGTCTGCGTTTGGCCTGAGTCCAGCGCCCTTCGTTCGCCCGGCTTCTTTAAGTAAGTGGTTTTTCCCTGTCATTTAACCATGTCAGTTTCTTGACTTCTCCTTCCCACCCAGCTGAGATGATGTGCCCGGCTGCTCCCGAGCGGGGTTTCGGGTTGGGACATGCTGAAGAAATGGAGGAGCGGCTCCGAGCAGTGATAAGGGAGCAGCGGGCGCAGGCTGTGGAGCGGCGAGCTGCGCAAGGGCAACGCTTAGCCCTGCTGGCCGAACAGGAAGCGTCTCTGTCCGGCTCTCCTTCTCCTGCTCCTTCTGCTGAGGGGGGGAAGACTCCACCGTCGGGCTCGGAGGATACTTGCCCTCTGAGTCGCTCCCTGAGACGACCTGGAGGTGTCGGCTCCGCATCCGCCCCGGCCGACCCCCTGGGGGCTTCTTCTAGTCGGCCTAGCAAAGGACAGAGGGGTGAATCGTCGACTGCCATCTTTCCGGCGCTGCCGCCGCCACTTCCTTCCGCGGTGCTACCAATGGCTTCGACGATGGTACCCCCGAGGGATGTCTCCCCATCAGGCCAGGAAGGTCCTACCAGCGAAGGCCTGCTGCACATGCTGCCGCCCTCACTATCTGATTGGCGTCTGAGCATGATCCTGCCGAGCGATGCTGCCCCTATGCGGTGAGGGATGTCCGGTTATATGGTCCAACCTCAGACAGATTCATGGCCGGCTTGCAGGCGAGCAGCTCGGTGAGCCCGTCTATCGGGGCGGACGACTTCATGGCTCTGGCTACCCAGGCAAGTGTCCCCTAACTGGGGGGAGGCGCTCCCTATTCCTTCTGTAGCTGATAGGCTTGTTTCTTGCAGTCTTGGGCTCAGAGTTATAGCATAAGTGTGGCGATGCTGACTCATGCAAAGGCTCGGTGTCGCGCCGAGAGGCGCGTCGAAGACCTTGAAGCCCGGCTCCGCTATGCACAGCTATCTTCGAGTACCGATTCCTTGAATGGTTTGAGGGCAGAGGCTGTCGGCCTTCAGGACATGCTGCGTCAAGCCCAGGAGGAGCTGGAGATTGCAAAAGCTCAGATAGCCGCTGCCGACGCCGAGGTAGTCCGTGCACAAGAGCGGGTGATACAAGTCGAACAGGCTCACCTTTACGATCGTAAGCGCAAGGGTGAGCTGCAAATAGAACTCCTGAGGGCCCGAGCCTACCTCCCCTGGGCCAACGAGGAGATTTCGTCCCTTAGGGCGCAACTGGCGGCTGAGAAGCGAGAGACCGACTCGCTTAGGAACCAACTTCATGATCTGCGGGGCCTCCGCCCGGCTTGGGACGCGGCCCAGGTCGAACTGGGGGAGCTTCGCGAGCAGCAGGCGTCCTGGGATGCCCTTCAGATTGAGCTGTCGGAGCTGCGTGCCTACCGGGGGGCTGAAGCGGGTCGGTTAGAGGACCATCGCTTGGCGTGTTTAAACGATCCGGCCCATGCTACCGACATTGCCCGACGGTTCCTGGATGTGATGGAGCAGTATGGCCTCAACATAATTCGCCAGCTCAGGTCCGGTGGGTTTTTATCCCCAGATTTCTCTCCCGATGCAGTCTCGCTCCCTGATTTGTGCAAGGACCTGCCCTCTGTAGCCAACCAACCTTTCAAGTGAAGCTGGTGTTTCTACGTCTTTTGTTTCCATTGTATGCGAGGGGCTTCCAGCCCTAGTTTTTGTAAGGCGCTTGAGCCTTTGACTGTGATGCTTTCCCTTTTTGCGTGTTCGAGCGGTGTTTTCTTTCGACCCTGGTGGATGCGTAGGCGAGCCTTATGCCCAGCTTTATGGGCGCTATTCCGACCCGTGGACGGATGTCCTTTTCCTCAGTGCTTGTTTGTGAGGGTCTTTTGGTTTTTTAGGGGGCGTGCTCAGGATTCCGGCTCTTGCCTCGGTATAAGGACCCGATCCCTTGTCAGGACCTCGGGCGAGAAGGTCCAAAGGTACATAGCTTGTGGACGTTTTTTGGCGTATCGGCCGAGCGGGATCCGGGGAGCGTGGGACACCACGCGTCTGTTTCAGGGCTCGGGCCGAGGGGTTAGCGGGAGCTGGCCCGTGATGGGTATGGCTCTTGGCCAAGCAGGACCCCGGGGGACGTGGACCGCCACGCGTCCGCTCAGGGCTTGGGCCAAGGGATTAGCGGGAACTGGCCCGTGATGGGTATGGCCTCTTGGCCGAGCAGGACCTGGGGAACGTGGACCGCCACGCGTCCGCTCAGGGCTCGGGCCAAGGGATTAGCGGGAACTGGCCCGTGGTGAGTAAGGTCTCTTGACTACTCCTATTTCCCTCCTGCTCGAGTTGCTGAGTTAGCTATCCTTCTATCTTTTTTCAAGCATCCCGTTCCCTTAGGGCCACGCGTACACCGGGGGGGGGGGATCCTTCAGGTGTTGGCTTATCGCCCTTCTGTCTTGAGCAGCGGCCCGCTTCTTCATCGTCTCCTCGTATTTCGGGCCCCTACCTCTATGCCCAGCCGTAGGATGGACTTTTGCCCACGATCCTCCCGTCAACGGCTAGGATTAACTTTTCATCCCCTATATAGGTTCCGACACCTACTGTCTCTGTCTTTCCTTCGCATTCCTCCGTCTTCCCCTTTTCTTCCTTTAGTCTTCCTTGGCGTCTTAGCGATCTATCTAGGATGCTGAGCGGCTTTGTCCTAACGGAAGCTAAGGAAAGGGCGGCCAGATATAAGGCGGCAGTGGCCGCCCTTCTTTCAGAGCCTATCCGTATTCTTGCGGATACTCCTCCGGTAGTCATCCCGGGACCTCCTGCTTCGGCGCTAAACCCTACCGTCGCTTCCTCTGCGGACAGGGGTCAGGTGTTAGAGGAGGAAGCACCAGACTCTGACATCGAGATATTGCCTTCAGATCCTTACGTTAAGGGGCCCGAGCCTCCCCTGGATCATTCTCGCAACGGCTCGTCTCCCCCCGGCGCTGCCTCCTCCTTGCCTCAAGGGACCTTCTCTCCCTCCGCTAGGGCGAACCCATCTTCTTTGATAGTGAAGGCGCCAATTGCCTTGGCATCCCCTGGGACCCCGGATGTCCTACTCGCGCCCTCTTCGCTTCATCTTGCCCCTTCTAGCGAGTCACCGGGCCAATCTCATACTGCCCTTCCGCTTGGCGCTCCTACTTCCGCGCGTGCTCTGGTTTCCTCTGACTTGGGGCTTGGTCCTTCTGCCGCCCCCTTTATCTCCGTTGGCTTGTCCGATGGAGTGACTGTCGCCCCTTCTTCTTCTACTCCTGGCCAGACTCCAGACCTTCGCCCAGTACATCTTGTTCTTCCCTCACGAGCGGATCCCTCGGCTGCTTTTGATTTTCCAGACCCCGACCCGCCTGGCTCCGCCAGGGTGGTTCACTTACATGCTCCCCTGAGCGACCACGTGTACCACGGTCTTCGGTCCTTTGACCACCGGGATCCAATCGCTCGCATCGATGGCCTGGTTACGGACGCATGTCGGGTATGCTTGCCTGGTAACCTTTGCTTATTTGGTTTCCTTTTCTAACGAACCCCTGGCTTCTTTTGCAGTTGACCGGGGCCCTGTATGATATGGGTGTCTCCTTTGCTGCTCAGAGCCGCTCCCTTCGTCGATCAGAATCCCATCGGGAGGCACTGGAAACCCAGCTTCGCTGTGCCTAGCCGCCATTAACTGATGAAGCCTGGAATGCACTACGCTCCGAGAACGCAGCCCTGCGGGGACAAGCTGCTCATGCTGAGTCACAGGTTCGAGACCTTCTGACGGAGTTAAGCGCGGCTCGAGCCTCTGAGGCTCAATTGCGTCAACAGTTGGCTCATTGGGAGCAAAGTGAGCACCAGGCCCAGACTCGGGAGCTCCGAGCAAGCGCCGAGCTGGACAAGGCTCAAGAAGACCTTCTGGAGGCCATTCAATCGGCTGCTACGCTGCTCGCCGCCTTGAAGGCCAAGGAGAAGGAGTTGGCGGCCTGCCAAAGTGGACTTGCGCAGATGCTTGAACACCACGAGGCTCACCAGGCTAAGGTGCCGACGACTCGCGGTGGGCGTGACAAGGCGCCAGGCGGAGCCTCGTCGCAATTCTCGATGCCCACCCCATAGATGTAGGCCTGCCTCCTTTTTCCACCTGATGTAGACGTGCGTCAAACGGTTTGTTTATGGATGTTGTTCTTCCCCTTTTCTGTCGTCCTCCTCCTTTCGCATCTGCCCTTTTGCATAGTGATTGTTAGAGTGATGGCGGAGCCGCCCACTCTTTCCTTGCAGGGAAAACAGCATCCCCTGGGCTAAGGCTTGTGGCTGCTTACTCACTTAGGCTTTTATATGCGGATGATGCTCTTAGCCGTAATTTGAGGGGCTTAGCCTCTTACGGCTGACCCGCAAGCTTAGGGTGGTGCACCGGGTGGGGGTCATATGTTGGGACTGGGTGCATGTTGACAAGGATACAAGTTCGTAAATTTTAAAATATTTACGTGCAGCGGAAGAATTAGCATAAAATAATTTCTTAAATTATTTTAACCACGTATCTAGCATGCGACCTTATGATGTGTGGACATGATCATAAATTAAAATTTTGCAGAAAAAGTAAACTAATTTACTTTGTACCTCGCGTAACTCAAAGAAAGGGACGAGATCCAACCGTAGCGTTCCTTGGAAGCTCCGCCTCTATTCGCGTCCACGCCGAGTTCTCTTCGGGATGACTTCGCAAAGTCAGAGTTTGCAAAAAAAAAAAAAAAAAAAAAAAAAAAAAAAAAAAAAAAAAAAAAAAAAAAAAAAAAAAAAAAAAAAAAAAAAAAAAAAAAAAAAAAAAAAAAAAAAAAAAAAAAAAAAAAAAAAAAAAAAAAAAAAAAAAAAAAAAAAAAAAAAAAAAAAAAAAAAAAAAAAAAAAAAAAAAAAAAAAAAAAAAAAAAAAAAAAAAAAAAAAAAAAAAAAAAAAAAAAAAAAAAAAAAAAAAAAAAAAAAAAAAAAAAAAAAAAAAAAAAAAAAAAAAAAAAAAAAAAAAAAAAAAAAAAAAAAAAAAAAATCCGCGAATTCATTCCAATTGGTTTCTCTCTGTGGTGCCGGTCAACCAAGAGTGGCACCTTCTTTGCCGGCACACCAAGCCAAGCCTCGTGAATTAAACTCATTTAATTCGCCATAAGCCTCAAAAGACTAGCCATTTTAAGCTTCCATTGCGCCTCTGATTAACTCAGATTCGACTTATTTCTCTTGATCGGAAAATCAATTTCAACTCGTTTAAATCCCTCGGATTACTCGTAGTGCGTGTGACTAATAGGCTTTCGATTTATGTTGGCCGTCTATAATTCATCAATTATAGAACGATCATGAGTGGCACCTAGTAGTACATCATGATCCCAATTAATCGAAAGATCAACGGTTGACCTCAGAATTATTCTGAAATCCTTCAGCAGCTCTAATATATCGTGCCTCATTCCCTTCACCATCTTATACCCACTTGGTTCAGGACATGGTCTGTGTGTGTCAGTCCCCACTAGGCTGACTACGTCACACCTAGCCCTAGGGGAGGAGAGAGAGCCGGCCCTAGAGAGAGAGAGGGAGGCCGGCCCTAGAGAGAGAGAGAGTTAGAGAGAGAGAGGGAGCTACTAATCTCTTGATAACTCAATTGAGGAATTCAAGCCTAGCCTTGGTTCCTTTATATAGTAGCCTCTCCCTTGCCATGTCTCCCCTTTAACGGAATTAACGGAATAAATTTTCATAAGAAATTTATCTTATAAATTTTCTTATTAATTATTCCGTTATGCCAAGTTTTATTATAACTAATTTTATAATAAAACAAATACATCTCTCTTTTTAATTATGGAATAAATTTTCATAAAATTTATTATATAAATTTTCTCATCATGGAAAAATCAATTCATAATTGATTTTATAAAATAAACCATTTAAAGTTATTTTAATCTCCAAAAAAGGAATAAATTATTATATAAATTTTCTTTATCATGGAAAAATCAATTCATAATTGATTTTATAAAATAAAATAAACAATCCATGGTTCATTTTAATTTCCATAAAAAGAATAAATTTTTATATAAAATTTCTTATCATGGAAAATCAATTCATAATTGATTTTATAAAATAAAATAAACCATTTAAAATTTATTTTAATTTCCATGAAAACAAATTTATTTATCCATAATTTTTATAAAACAAATCGCGCTTGATTTATTTTATAATTTAAACCAAATAAATTGGTTTCTCCCCATTGTTGTGGTCGGCCAAAACAAAGAGGGTTGGCACCCTCTTTGGCCGGCCAAACTGAGCCGAACCCATCGCGAATTAAACTCATTTAATTCGCCCGATAAGCCTTCAAAAGACTTAGCCATTTTAAGCTTCCATTGCGCCTCCGATTAACTCAGATTCGACTTATTTCTCTTGATCGGAAAATCCAATTTTCAACTCGTTTTAAATCCCTCGGATTACTCGTAGTGCGTGTGACTAAATAGGCTTTCGATTTATGTTGGCCGTCTATAATTCATCAATTATAGAACGATCATGAGTGGCACCTAGTAGTATATCATGATCCCCAATTAATCAAAAGATCAACGGTTAACCTCAGAAATTATTCTAAAACCCTTCAGCAGTTCTAATGTATCGTGCCTCATTCCCTTCACCATCTTATACCCACTTGGTTCAGGACATGGTCTGTGTGTGTCAGTCCCCACTAGGCTGACTACGTCACACCTAGCCCAAGTAGTATCTTTCTCGTCCTTTGGATTTCTAATTACTCTCATGTATTTAAGAGACTCATACTCTAAACATGATATGCTCTGGCCAGAGGCTTTGAGTAACAATCCGACGATAGGCCTGGGTATACATCTCCTCGCAAGGAGTGGTGAATCCTTTATAGGCTGTTCAAACATCTTCGGGCACTTCGGCTTATACCCAACCATCCTGGGTCCACACCTCCTTGGAGATGCTTGCTTAAGATGTTAAAGTATAAGTCTCCATGACCAAGATGACTTGAACACCGCAAGTCAAAGGAACATCGCACTTAAGCTGCGGTAAGAACTTCACTGACCTGTCTATGTATAGACTACCATGTGAAGTTTTACAGTCAGTCACTCCAATGAACTAGTTCCCTTAACTAGCATCCATGTTTATCTCCGGACATCCCAATGTCACCAGCCAATGAGAATCAGCTGATTAGAGAATAACCCATGCTAGTCTCAACAGAATTGATAGTGTCCGTTTTAATCAATTCATTGACTAGGGATATTTTCAATACTTCACAATTACACATGTAGAGATAATCACTAGTTGTGATCCCATCACAAATTCTCTTATGCTGTGAATTGTATTGCGGACATTCAGTAGATGAGTTTAAGATCCCAATCAAATACACAAATATGTATACTCAAATAGTGAATTTTCATTTATTAAAATAAATGTTTACAATCATAAGGTGATTGCCTTAGGACACTTCTCTCATATCACTAACACTTCCCTCACGAGCGGATCCCTCGGCTGCTTTTGATTTTCCAGACCCCGACCCGCCCAGCTCCGCCAGGGTGGTTTACTTACACGCTCCCCTGAGCGACCACGTGTACCACGGTCTTCGGTCCTTTGACCACCAGGATCCAATCGCTCGCATCGATGGCCTGGTTACGAACGCATGTCGGGTACGCTTGCCTGGTAACTTTTGCTTGTTTGGTTTCTTTTTCTAACGAACCCCTGACTTTTTTTGCAGTTGACCGGGACCCTGTATGATATGGGTGTCTCCTTCGCCGCTCAGAGCCGCTCCCTTCG
Source organism: Boesenbergia rotunda (assembly GCA_024364735.1). Lineage (NCBI taxonomy): Eukaryota > Viridiplantae > Streptophyta > Magnoliopsida > Zingiberales > Zingiberaceae > Boesenbergia > Boesenbergia rotunda. The sequence continues at coordinate 143,529 of JAGFNQ010004997.1, forward strand.
TCGATCAGAATCCCGTCAGGAGGCACTGGAAACCCAGCTTCGCTGTGCCTGTCCGCCATTAACTGATGAGGCCTGGAATGCACTACGCTCCGAGAACACAGCCCTGCGGGGACAAGCTGCTCATGCCGAGTCACAGGTTCGAGACCTTCTGACGGAGTTGAGCGCAGCTCGAGTCTCTGAGGCTCAATTGCGTCAACAGTTGGCTTATTGGGAGCAAAGTGAGCACCAGGCCCGGACTCGAGAGCTCCGAGCAAGCGCCGAGCTGGCCAAGGCTCAAGCAGACCTTCTGGAGGCCAATCAATCGGCTGCTACGCTGCTCACTGCCTTAAAGGCCAAGGAGAAGGAGTTGGCGGACTGCCATAGTGGCCTTGCGCAGATGCTCGAACACCACGAGCCTCCCTAGGCTAAGGCGCTGACGACTCGCGGTGGGCGTGACAAGGCGCCAGGTGGAGCCTCGTCGCAATTCTCGATGCCCGCCCCATAGATGTAGGCCTGCCTCCTTTTTCCACCTGATGTAGACGTGCGTCAAACGGTTTGTTTGTGGATGTTGTTCTTCCCCTTTTCGGTCGTCCTCCTCCTTTCGCATCTGCCCCTTTGCATAGTGATTGTTAGAGCGACGGCGGAGCCGCCCACTCTTTCCTTGCAGGGAAAACAGTGTCCCCTAAGGCTTGTGGCTGCTTACTCACTTAGGCTATGCGGATGATGCTCTTAGCCGTAATTTGAGGGGCTTAGCCTCTTACGGCTGACCCACAAGCTTAGGATGGTGCGCCGGGTGGGAGTCATACCCCTGATAAAAGGCTGAATCAGTAACCAATTAAGAGGGGGGTATGAGTGTATTCGCTTGGGGCCTTTGAGCTCGGTAGTTATTGCGACCGGATTTAGGAGTTGGCTCGGGAAGGTACCACAAGGGCGCGGCTCCTATGTCAAGGAGTGCGTGGGGACCCCTACCCCGGGAGAGGGTTCTCGCAGAGTGATCCCGGGGTTGCCCGATCAGTCCATCTTCCGGACCACATTCGTGGAGGGCCAGACTTGCGCAGAGCCGGAGGGAAGCCGTTCGGTCGAGCGACCCTTTGGGCTGCATGGATCATGAGGGTCTATCCGAGGAAAGAGGGCTTGCGTAGAGCAAGAAGAAGGCCTGAGGTTTCCCGGCCCTCGCCAGGGGGCATCCCAGGGAGCGTGCGCCATACGGGAGCCCTACTGAGGCTTCCCGACCGAGGGCATCCCGGGGAGTGTGGGCCGTCACGCGCCGACTGAGAGCCTCGCCGAGGCTTCCCGGTCGAGGGCATCCCAGGGAGCGTGGGCCGCCACGCGCCGCCTGAGAGCCTCGCCGAGGCTTCCCGGTCGAGGGCATCCCAGGGAGCGTGGGCCGCCACCCGCCGCCTGAGAGCCTCGCCGAGGCTTCCCGACCGAGGGCATCCCAGGGAGCGTGGGGCCGCCATGCGCCGCCTGAGAGCCTCGCCGAGGCTTCCCGATCGAGGTCACCCCAGGGAGCGTGGGCCGCCACGCGCCGCCTGAGAGCCTCGCCGAGACTTCCCGGTCGAGGGCATCCCAGGGAGCTTGGGTCGCCACGCGCCGCCTGAGAGCCTCGCCGAGGCTTCCCGGTCGAGGGCATCCCAGGGAGCGTGGGCCGCCACGCGCCGCCTGAGAGCCTCGCCGAGTCTTCCCGGCTGAGGGCATCCCAGGGAGCGTGGGCCGCCACGCGCCGCCTGAGAGCCTCGCCGAGGCTTCCCGGTCGAGGGCATCCCAGGGAGCGTGGGCCGCCACGCACCGCCTGAGAGCCTCGTCGAGGCTTCCCGGCCGAGGGCATCCCAGGGAGCGTGGGCCGCCACGCGCCGCCTGAGAGCCTCCGCCTGAGAGCCTCGCCGAGGGTAATGCAGCAACGATTGTTCTTTTAGAAATACCATTTCGGAGGGGCGCACCGGATAGACGAGATATATTCCAGAGGATCCGATTGTATCCATACCCTAGGTAAGTGCGTAGGGTGTATCCATACCCCCAGACACACAGCATATACCCATGTTCCAGAAGCCCGAATTGTATCGACGCATAAAATATATGGGATACATCCAGAAGTCCAAATGTCAGATATGACGGAAACATAACCTGCCCTTCCTCTTTTGCCCCGGCGGTCCTGTTCCGCCTTAGAAAGAAGGTAGAATCAAGAAATACCCGGTGGGGGTCCATCATAAAGCCTCTGGGGCGTTAAGGATTCTTCTGCGATCGAATGAGGGAAAACTCGTATTCTCCGGGAACGCTGTCCGCCAGAACCCATATGGATCTCCCATTTTCACTTCCGATCAGGCTGCTGGTGTCCCTCCTTCTAGCGCCATTTTTGATCCTGTCGCGAAGTGAGATGGCAGTCTAACGAGCCGGACGGGCCTCCCGGGAGCCACGAGCCGATGAGATGGCCGTTCGTCGGCCATGCCTCGCCTCGCTCCTGCAAAACAGGGATCGTCAGAAAATCCGCCGGGGGAATCCCCGGTCAGGCACTCCGACGATCAAGTCAGTTTCCAGTATAGATGAGCGGAAACTGAAAGGAAATGGGGCAAGGGATGCGAGAACCTGCGTGCGCGCGTACCTGTGATAGGAGGAGTGCCAAGCTTTTATGACCGAGGGGGGGGGGGGCTGACAGCCCAAGTCTGTGCAGATGGGACTGGAGCGTGATGACTGTCAGCCCATGCGGAGCACGGAGGAGCGGCGCGGCATGGTGCGGGGTGCTCCGGTAGTACGTAAGTACTAGGGGCGCAGTACGGGGGGGGGGGGGTACTGGAAGCGCAGTACGAGAGTACTGGATGGGCGGAGTGGCCGCGTGGAGATGCCAGAGACAGGTAAGGTGTGAGGAACCCGCTGGCAGGATCGTACCCTGGAAGTAAAGATACGAGGGGGTGTCTGGGCGGGACGACCCGTACCCCGAGCGCCGACTGGCCGGCCCGGGTGCCGGGGACCAAGTCGGGTACAGATCAGGGAGCGTGGACAGCCACGTGTCTGCCTGGAGGGGAGTGGATGGTGAGCGCAGGGTACGCCCTAGGCCGGGGGCTGCCTCGAGCTTCGACCCTGCCAATGGCGCTGAAGCTCTGCTCTGGATCAAGATGAACTAATGTAAGTGACTAGGCCTTTTACAAAGTCAACCGACTAGTGAGGGAGTGGAAGGAGAGTGCAGCCGTCCCCTCGGAGGATTTGGTGGACTCCCCCCCCCCCCCGTTTCTCCCTTTCTTCTCTTAGAAAGGGTCCCTGGTCGCAGGGCCCTATTCGCTGATGTGGCGGTCGACCAGTCTGTCAGGCCCTCGTGGCACTAGGCTGGTCGATAGGCTCGGCCTATGCCCTTACCCGTAGGTGAAGCTGGGATCAATGGTAAACATATATCTCAATGTCACATAGAGAGAAAGAGAGATGGTAAGAGACATCAGACATGATGAGATCACGTGCATCTGAATCATAAAAATTACTTTTGAATTAAATTTTTTGAAAATATTGCACTGATGCATTAGAAATCGACATGTAGAAAGCAGCTGTTGGAGAGAGAGGTAGAACAGGAAACCCACAGAAATTAGTGCACCCTTTGGGAATTATCAAAATATGATGAGTGATTTGAAAATTTTCCAAATCTGCATGCGTTATTTGGTCAAATCTCGGAATCAAAATAAAGAATATTGTAAAGTAAACTAAAATTTCTCACGTAAAAAAAATCCTCTTCTTTTATCAGATCGTGTTGTAGCCGAGTTGGGACATAAGTGATAAATTTGTATTAATGGACAAGTTTAAGTCGTGACAGCGGCAAATAACCCTCTCACTTGAGCATCGCTTAGCACCTAGTTTATTTTCCTTCATCTCACCATCATCAGGCCGACAATGAAAGTTGTTTGACGTGAATGTTACCAGATTTTTTAATTTAATAATTGATTTATCTTGCTTCACCACGCCATGGGGTTAGCGACGAGTACACTTGGCGTGAGTAGTGTCTCTCCTTTTTCTCGTGCGAGCGGCCGATGTTCCTCTCTCACATAGCATTGACCTATCGCTCTTCGTCTCAATCTCGGTACGAAGCCTTCCCTGCTTCGTCATTCGCAGAACTCATCAGCGTAACCTTTTGCTGTCTGTCTGCTAGCGCACGTCGCTCCCTCATCCGGGTATTCTGAGCAGCAGCTCCTCCGACCCTTTTGCTTCCATATGCTCCAGCAGTGGCACCGACCCTTTTTTTTCCCTTCCATATGATACGACATCCGTTTTCGTTCCCCCAAAGTTGCAAAGAAACAACCACCTTGTCCGACCGGTTCATCGTCTTGCCAGAGTATCGTTTAATTCGGGGAGACGATCAAAAATTATCGATGACGTCTGATCGACTATCGGATAATTTGTCGGCCATCATCGACAAGTATCGAACAGACAAGACAGGGATTCTCTCGGACAAAGAATCCCGTCTGTTCCTGAGAGGCATCTAGTTAACACAAGAAGACAAATCAATTTCACTAATTGAATTTCCTTATTTTTATTTTTGCATCTGCAATTATTTATTGATTTTGTCTAACATCCTATTTGGAAAGGAAGGAATTGGAATTCAATTCCATTGTTTGGTAGCAATTTTCATGAAGAAATTGCTAAAGAATTGAATTCCAATTCCTTTCAAACTCCTCAAAATAAATCACACCTAAACACATGTGATTTATAAAAGGAATTCACTTAAATAAATTAAATTACCAAATCGTCCTCTTATAAAACAAATTAAAGTTACTCCGGCTCAATTCTCGTAGGCTAAAATCGTAAAAGTATAACAATTGAATTGAATTTAATTCAATTCTATTTTTACAATTCATTCCAAACATGAGATTGAATTCTAGATGGAATTCAATTCCGACCGGAATTGAATTTCAATTCCTTACTTAACATGTTTCCAAACAGAGTGTAAAGGTTCGGATCAAAATTTGATAAAGTCATTATACTTCATCCTCCTCATGTAATTACAGTATTCAAATTAATAGCCCTCGTAATTTATATCCTTCATATAATTCTAGGATGAATTGACGAGGGAGCTAAGGCGTGAAAATCGTCAATCACCAGCAGGAGAGAATAAAAACATTATGAAAGAAAGTGATAATGTATAGAAATCCATTTGAGATTATTATCCGATAAGTTAAGTGGCATGTAGTTAATTTTAAAACTCGTTGGACTTAATCGAAAGAACTCCGATTAAAAGCCCTAACCAACCACTATTACTCACATAATTCTTGTCGCCGCTGCCGCCTCCGCCTCTTTCCCCGACCCTCATCTAGCCCTAGTCATCGCCGGATAGTGATCGGAGCAGCGGAGATTTTCGGGCCTCATCTCGGCAGCCGTCGACGCCGCTCGCCGTTGCTTCCGGCATCGCCGTCGTCGCGCCGCCAACGCTCCACAGCAGTAAGGACGATTAGACCTTCCATTTAGGTGGAAATTTCTTGCTTGACCTCTTTTGATTACTTTCTTTGTGCATGATTAAACATACTCCCTAAAAGGAAATAATTTGGACCCTTTTTTCTTGATTCCCTTGCTGATTTGGAACTCAAGTAGTAGCCGGTAATTCCTTAGCTCTTCCCGAGTGGTATTTTCTTTCATATTATATGATATAAATCAAGCAGCGCATAGGAATGTTGTTGATTTTATTTGGATTTCAACGGAAGGGGAACCGAGTTCTTTTATTCTTTTTTTAGATTAAAATGCTATTTCATATGCTAATTACTGCTATAAGTCAACTTAGTGCATTATGATAATAAGTAAATAATAACTTCATTATGTCTGGTAGATAATAATAATAATAATAATAATAAATTTCATGTTTCTATATAATCTCAATTTGCTTGATCTTGTTATTTATATGTGCTTGTCCTTTTCATATCATATTGGTCGTTACTCTTTCGAAATTTATCAATAAAACTTACAATAGATAATTTTAAATAAAGAGTCGACCAACATCATTAAATAATTATGTCAATATAATTTATATAACTTTAAAATACAAAAGATCTTCAACTCTGTCCTCTAAAAGAGTTGCTTGTAGTTTACTGCTTTGGCTCCGTCCTACAAAAGAGTTGCATAACTACTTATAGTTTAGAGCTTCAGTTTCACACGTTAAGCGTTGTGTAATTATTTGTAGTCTAGAGCTCAGGCTCCTCTCTCTAGGAATTGCGTCATTATTTGTAGTTTTGAACTTCAGCTCAGTGCTCGTAAGAAGTATGCAACTTCTCGAGTAGATTAATAAGGAAACGAATGTAACCTTTATTTCATAGAATTTCGGTTATAAAGAGATGAATTATTTATGCTAGATGAATAATTAAAGTAACTATATATAGCATTTGTTCCATGTTTTAAACATGACTTTCAAGTATTTTACGAGTTCATGGCTTCGACCAAATTGAGATGATTTTCTTTACGTGGTGGATTGCGGGTCATTCACCCCATAACCCATTCTTATCTGTGCACCTTACGCAATAGATTATTGGTTGTTCATCCTATTTTATGTGAGACACTTTAGGGTGGATTGTAGGTCGTTCACCCTATATGTGTATGCATATGTGCATACACATGATGTAGTTTGTATTGGGTAGTTTGCAGGTCGTTCACCCCGTTTATATAGGGTATGTCTCTTTTGGGTGGATTGTGGGTTGTTCATCCTATTTATGTATTTATAAGTGCATACATATGATGCATTTCATTATGAGTGGATTGTGGGTCTTCACTCTCATATACAAAGCATCCATCTCAAGTGAGTTGCAGGTCACTCACCTTTATAATTATATTTTTACATGATGTGTTTATATTAAGTGGATTGCAGGCCTTTCCTTGATGAGTGTATTACATGTTGTTCGCCCACTTAATAAAATTATGTTGACTTGTCAGCTAAAATATAACTATAATATATGGAATATTGAAAAATGAAAAATTAAGGAGAACTAATGAAAATTAATTAAGAAAACAATAAAAGACAAATGATATGGAAATATAAATTGTAAATTATGTTGTTGCTCTCTTTGATTGTATTTTCATGCACGTCTCTCTTATCTGCACTTTACATCTTGTGCTCACTCTCCTTTTCCGTTGACCTCCAAATTAACTGTTGTGATTTGTACATAATGTTAGTGGAGTTACTTCAGAGGTATGCATGTAGCCAGTTTAGTTAGTTTTTATCTATATTTTGCTTTGACATTGTTACGTAGAGTGAAGCTTGCGTACAGGGCGTGACAATGTTTCTCTCTGGCATCAGGTTTAAAACAACCAGTCAAGCATAGGCGCATAATTTTGTTGATTTTGATATGGATCTGGCTTCATTCAAATTGGATGTGGATGAGCTTTTGGACGAGTTTACTGATGTAGATTTCTTTTTGATTGTGTTCAGTTTGTTGTTGATATTTTTCAAGCTGAAGATTACAGTACAATCTACTGAACTGGCAGGGAAACTATACCACATTTTCTGATATGAAGAGATTGTGGATGTCTAAGAGATTTTCTTACATCTTTGAAGCAAAACCTAGTTCCAAAGAGGGCTTATTTATGCAATCTCTATACTCCTATTCAATTAGTATGTATTAACTTCTTCATTCTCTCCCTATCTATTAAATGTTTCTTTGTGTTGTCTTGAGATAATACAAATAACTGTTTTATGCAGAGCATATGGTTTCAGTAGGCGCGTTTTCAAGGAGATTGGGTGGGCTTTACTGCCTTTACTGCCTCTATGAGACTCAACCATATCATCCTTCTTTCAAAATCTATCTCTCTCTTGGTAAGAAATGTAAATTCATGCATATGATTATTAATTCATGCTCTTATTATTTCATCTACTGTAGGTGAGTTAAAGAGTCTCAAAATTCTTGTTGTTGATGCCAAAACTATGGGGATTGGTGATGTTCCTTCACTGGTGAAGAGAATGCTAGATAAGGACACATTTTTATTTGGTGCAGTTGATAATGTTGGTGGGTACCAAATAGTTGATGAAGCAATTAAGGTTGAGAACAAGTGTGTTCAAATAGCATATGAAAGGTAATTTTTTGTACCTTGGCTAAATTCTCCCCTTATGATATGATTGTAGGTGCTCATTTTCAGGTTTATTTTTGGTAGAATTTCACTTTATAGTTCACCCCACAGCTGAGTCCTAGTGGCCCTATGATTTTGTTGTCATGTATAAGCACACCCCTTATAGAGTTTGGAGGAACTATAAGGGACATTGAAACAATAAAAAGATCCCAAGCCACTTACAGGTTAGTGGAATGAGAGGGGTCTGCAAGGAAGACATTTGAGTCGGGCAACATATTATTGCTGTATTATGTAGTAAATTTGCCCATTCCTTTTAATTAAACCGAACTTGTACATGGTTTCATGTAGCTATTGTTGGCTGTTGAACATCATGTGGGCTTAGCAATTGAGGATTTACAATGTCAGAAAATTACATTTTTCCAAAGATCCTGTGTATTGATGTTCAGGCCAATGTTTATTTTACAACTCCATTGGCTGGAATTGCGGTTCACTTTATTTTCATGGAATTTGTGTTTTGTGCCTTCCCATTTCTTTACAGACATATTGTACTGAGCCACTGATTTTTGTCCATGTCTATGGTTTTGGAGAGTCACTTATTTTCCATGCTGTTCAGCATGTTTCTTATATTGCTGGCCGTGTGAGAGAATACAAATATAGTACATTTTTATACTAAAGGACATCTTATATTTACTGATTTGTTGCTACATTTTATGTTGCAGATTAATGGAATATACAGAGATTGACCGCTATCTGCAAATGGACCTTGTAAGTACTTCAAGTATGATAATATCAGTGTTATGTGTTCAGATTATTTGGATATCGCACTTGTTATTGGTAGAAACTTTTCATGCATTGGAAATCATGTGAAGCGACAAACTTAATATTAAGACAATAAAGTTCATTTTCACTCTCAGTCTCTTTTAATTCCTCATTTGTGGCATTAGTTCAGATAGTAGGTGGGTGGTTGGGTAGATACTTCTAGAGACTAAAAGCTGTTTATCCAATAGCATTAGAAGTTATGTTAATAACCATTGGCTTTCTCCTATGCTCTTTATCAGGGGAAGTCAAGAGTATAGGAAACTCTAATTGCTTTTAATTATCTCATAATTGCACATTAAAATGTGCTATGTTTGTTACTCATGAATGATTAGATATGCTACACTGATAGCTACTTCTGACTTCAATTCTTGAAAATATGGTCCTTGCTTTTGCAGTAGTTTCGTCAAAAGATGTCAAAGGAAGCATGTTGAGAGATGTCCTTGGCTATTTTTCTGTATGATGAAATGTTAAGTGTAGTTTTCCTCGAACTAACATTCTTCTTCTCATCTCTGACCATTTTTGATTCTTTTGAACTTGTTGCTTTTGCACTTTCATCCATTGATAGTTGTTTGATGGTGGGGAAGTGTTTGTTGATGCATTCGATGATAAAGGATGGAGAAATTTACAAAAGTAAAACTTGAAGATCCTGGAGCAATCCAAAATTCTTTACATCTTTAGATAAGTTGCTGGATCAGACAGATGAGATGAGCAAGCGTGTACCTTCCTTCTACTCTACTATGTAAGGATTGAGCGGTGGCAATAGCTATTGCTACCTTCCACTCTTTGACCATCTCCACACCATTAATTAGGAGGAGCCTCATTCGCAAAGCCATGATTTTCACATACATTTTAGTATTGTTGTGGGTATATCTAGATGCCATCAAATAATACCTTGATGCTGATCCGGGAAAGGGAGGAGGAGGAGGAGGAGGAGGAGAAGAGAGATGGAAGAATGGGAGGAGGAGAGGAGGAATCAAAGTTACCTTGCTTAAACATAAATCATCTAAGATTACTAATTTCATTCCAATACCAAACCTATCATTCCAATACCAAACCTATCACCCCGGGGCTATGGTGCAGCGGTAGGCCGACTAGTCGCTATCCCAGACATCCGCAGTTCGATCCCCAGCTACGACGTATTTGTAGGAATTTTTCCTCCAAGTAGGCGCGGACCTTGGGATGTTGGGCTTCTAAACCACCCACCGCTAGTGCTTCCCGATTTACCCTGGCGGCCGGTGGGAAACTTCCGTGGAGCCGGGCCGATTGCCCGAGGTTGGAAAAATCTCGTTAATCATTTTTTTTTTCGGAAATGGAGAATTAACATGTATAACAAGTGGATTATAGCATAATTAAATAAAAAATTCACCTTGTAGGGTTCTCTTTAGTTGTGGAGCTTCATGCTATATATCTATTATTACTTCCATTTCTAATTTCTTAGATGATGAAAATCCATTCCTTTTAGATTCACAATTGCAATTTCATGGCATTGAAGTACATATAGGGATGTCCTATGGTGCTTATATGTAGGATCTAAATGTTTCTTTTTTCTTTCTGATTGCTAATTCATTGAAGCAAAGTGTATCCGAAAGGGAGAAACCATTTTAGAAATCTTCGACATTAGTTTGTCTTCTTTGTTCTTTTATTATTCATGGAACAGATAACCATAATAAGTAGAATACACTAAGTTCAAGATCATCTGTTCTTAGGTAAGGTTTTGTCTTATTTGAAGGCCTTTCATTTGTGCGAAACAATTCATTCTTAACATTGGTTGGCAGGGAAGAGAATTGGAATTTGACACGCTAAAGAAGATGTCAGAAGAAAATGCTGAAGCTAAGGAATTGGCTTTATCAGGTTCTCTAATTCAAGAAATTTATGTCTTTTTTTCGTCATTATTCCTGAGGAGCAACCAACTTTGAATTATCTATAAACTAGTTTATCTCTTGGATCCTGTCTGCCTACTCTTGTAATATCGAGTGAGAGAACAATTAAGCCCCTACGATCATGGCGCAGTGGTTTAGGCGTAGTAGAGTTCAAGGGCGTGCCACGGTTCGATTCTTTGTTGGGACTTGTGTACCCTCGAGCTGAAGTACTCGTGGGTGGAAAAGCCTATGAATTTACCTGAGCCAAGTATTGATTCTGACAGTTTTACAAAGACTGTGGGGTTCACTTTTGACTATTTGTTGTAGCGTTTCTGTGATTTATCTTAGGGATTCATATTAAACTTCTATAAGAACGATTCGCTCACCTCCAAAATTAGTCGAGACTTAAAAATTGAACACTGGATTAATAGAATATGAACCTTGTGGTGGATATGATATCTAATCGTAGAAGAATATCCTATTATGTTCTTTGAAATTAACAACGGAAATTGTAAGTTTGATAAATGATGAAGCTTCCATTACCATTGCAGAAACCATATATCAAATTTATAGATGATTTAGCAAAAGTAGAAAATATTTTCCTTGTGTTCTAAATTCTGATGGTGCTTATTTTTTTTAATCATCTTTTCTTCCAATGGAAACAGCTTACGACTTGGCCACTGGAGATGATGCAAAGGACATTGCGGACGACAAGAAGTTAATAGGGGACGAGCTCGATGACTTTGTGAAACAGTGGGAAGCAGAAAAGGAGGCTTTTTGTGAGCAGACTGGTATCAGTCTCTGCAACGAGTCGGTGGTGACTGATGACTTCGCTGAGATAGAACACCTCCTGAACGAGTAATGGCATTGATACCACATTCTTCACATATACGTTGTGAAGTGTCGAGTGCCGTCTCAAGTCTATGCATCACATCTTAAACCTTCAATTTAATCGATCAGGTTAACACTAAACAGCCCTCCTTACTCGGGAGATTGCATTGGAGATTGCCTAATTAGCGGTTGAACACTCAACGGGCTCGATGGCCTGGAGCTGCTCCCCGCCTCGTGCATGCTCAATTCATTGCCACCATTACCTTGCCGATTCATCTCTCCGAGGAATAATGATTGGGACAGTGAATTTGGGACAGTGAATGGGACAGTGAATGGCGTACAATTATTGTGTACACGTCCGATCGGCACGTCCGATCGCCGATCGGACACCACCGATAGCCTCTGATTATCGTCCTGAATCAAACTATACCTTCGGAGGACGGTGAACTCGTCAAGATCACCGGCGACGGTGAACTCGTCAAGATCACCGGCAACGGTGAACCTATCGAAATCGACGGTCAATGATGCGAGATCGCAATTGCGGCGATCCCCGACGGGTTCACCGTGCCTCCCAGGGTATAATTTGGTTCGGGGCGGCGGCCTTCGGCCGCCGGTAGTGTCCGATCGACGATCGGACGTGTACATAATAATTGCCACATCATTTACTGTCTCATTCACTATCCTAAATTCACTGTCCATATCATTACTCCTCTCCGAGTTCGTTCTCCTCCAACGATCTCATCTTTGTCTCGGGAGTGAAAAGGTAAGTATGTACCGCTCCCGCCATGCAAACGCACCCCAACATCACCAGCGCATACATCATCCCAATCCCCGGCCTCCACCCCTTGTCCAGATCCGCCGTCTCCCTGCTCTGCGACGCCCAGAGGAACCCTATGGCGCCGATTATGGCCCCCATCTTCCCGGCCGCTCCCGACAACCCGTGGCACGTCGAACGGAGCCTCGCTGGGAACAGCTCTGCCGGCACGATGAAGGTGGTCGTGTTGGGGCCGAAGTTGGAGAAGAAGAACGTCAAGGAATAGAGGATTATGTACCCGACGTTGAAGTGATGCTTCCAGTACTTGTCGTAGGGGATCGCCAGGGAGAAGAGGGAGATACTCATGAAGAAGAAGCCGCACAACTGGATCCGCCGCCGCCCGATCCGGTCGATGAAGTAGACGGTCGCGAAGTAGCCAGGGATGGTGGAGGCCACGGCGATGATCGCCTGGAATTTCGCCACGTTGTAGGCGTCCTGGAAGGCGTTGACTTCGTGGCGGGGGAAGAAGTGGCGGTAAATATGGGACTGGAAGAGGGTGCTGCTGTAGTAGGGGATGTCGACTAGGAACCATGCGGCGGCGCAGGCGAAGAGATGGCGGCCGTGGCGGCGCAGGAAGCGATTGGAGAGGAGGGGATAGGTTGGCGGTTGGGCCGCCGGCGATCGATGCAGGGGATCGGAGTCGTCGAGATGGAAGTCCGTCATGACTTTGCCCATGTCCGTGGTTGCCTTCATCACATTTTTTTCTACTAGCGCCGTGAATCTGGCGGTTTCCGGCATGGAAATTCTCCAGTAGAAGGTCAGGCCGGCGGGGATTGCGCCAATCATGAGGATGATCCGCCAAGCAAAGTCGGCTTCCTCCGGTGTCACGAGCGGGTCCTTTTCCTCTGCCTCGGTCGCCCGGTTGAACGCCGCCGTCACTGCCATCGTCGCCGCCGAGCTCGCCAGGATCCCGAAACCCTGCATCGAAAACACGGCAGCGATGAAGGAGCCCCGCGTCCGCTTATTAGCGAACTCCGACATGATCGTCGCCGAGAGCGGGTAGTCGCCGCCGATTCCGAGGCCGAGCGCGAAGCGGAAGAAGCAGAGACTGGTAAGAACGCAGCGACGGGTACGGCAGATGGAGAAGCCGCTGGCGAAGGAGCTTGCCACCATGAAGAGGAGCGAGATTCCATAGACTCTCCTCCGGCCAACGCGATCGCCCAGCGTGCCGAAGACCAGCTGACCGATCACAGTGCCCACCAACGCCACTGCTACCATCGCCGACACCACCGCGGGCGGCGTGGTTCCCGGCTTCCCGTCTTCCTCGTCGTAGTATATCCGCCCGATCAGCTTCATCACCGGCGCGATGCAGAAGAGGTCGTAGGAGTCTGTGAAGAGCCCCATGCCGGCGATAATGATGGCCTTGAAATGGTAGTACTGCGTCCGGGCGTGATCCAGCGCGGTGAGCAGCTTCAACGGCATGGCCCGTTAACAGTTCGAGGTTATGCCCTAGAGAAGCTAGCGGAAAGTTCCTCTCTGCTTAAACTATTTGTAGCTGTGAATGCGCACATGATTACACAAGGACCAGGAAGCACTCCATAACTTGTAGCTATTTTGTCAACATCCATCTATATGTTTTATCAAATTACACCCTGGTGGTTTTAGAGACAACATAGAAAATCTAAATCATAAAAGTTACTAGTCTAGATTTTATGATTAATACGTGGAGAGGACGAACACATCCTAGTAAAAGGTGCGCTGGCAAAATAATTTCTTAATTTTTTTAATCATAATTTTTTAATCATCTAAGCATTCAATTTCATTTTCGATGAATAATAAATAATTTTTTAAAAAATAAATGATTAACCTAAATATGATAAATTGATGGATCATCATCTATTTCTTTCTAAATTATTTTAATAGTCGATAAAAATTTTTTTATAAAACATAACTTAATTTAGAAAATCGATAAAAAACTTCTATAAAACAGAACGGTTCACTCTAAAAAAAGTTATATAAGAGAAAATTTGAGAAAACTCCCCAACATCAAATTGGGCTTTGCATACACTCCCCAATCGAAAATTTCTTTGCATGCACTCCCTAATGGGATTGACAAGACAGTTTTGTGTGTTATTTTTTTTATCAGTATAAAAGAGTAAAAATTCAGTATAAATCGTAAAGATTTGAGTATAAATTGTTTGAGATTGAGTACTAATTTAAGAAATTTGAGTATTATTTGAAAAAATTTGAGTATACATTATTTCAGTATATAGTAAAAATTTCAGTATACATTAATAAAATTTAAGTATGAATTGATTTAGATTGAGTATTATTTGAAAAAATTTGAGTATAAAATTTAGAAATTTGAGTATGTGAGGTTGCATCCACCACATCAAGATTTTCATAGAGGGGTCACTGAAATTTTATACTCAAATTCCTTAAATTAGTACTCAATCTCAAACAATTTATACTCGAATCTTTATAATGTATACTGAGTTTTCACTCTTTTATACTCACCACATCAAGATTTTCACATGAGGGGTCATCGAAACTTTATACTCAAATTTCTTAAATTAATACTCAATCTCAAACAATTTATACTCAAATCTTTACAATGTATACTGAGTTTTCACTCTTTTATACTCAATCCATTAGGGAGTGAATGCAAAGAATTTATCAAGTGGGGAGTGCATGCAAAAGTCAGTTTGGGATTGAGGAGTTTTCTCTAATTAACCGATTATATAATTGATGTCAACTAAAAAAAATCACATTCAAATTTTATTTTCAACTTTCCTCAGTTCAAACTGAGAACTCACTTGCAAATCAACTGTATAAACTATTTTTTAAAAGGAACAAAGTTGAACTTAGTTGCACTTTTCCACTTCAAGATGTTTAAACTGGATCTATGCCATTTTTTATTTAATGAAAATTATATGATGAAAAAATGTATCATGAGTTTATAATCACAGACCAAGAAAATAAATATGTGATGATTTTAGCACAAATAATGATTATATTTAGTTGATAATCAATAAGTGAGTATTAGTATTTTGGCAAAAAAATTTATTTAGACAGAAGAAATTTAAATATTCAGCATTTTACTCAACCTCATGGGTAAGATTCATTATTATCCATTTTATTATACCCCTTTCTTCTTTCAATGTACAAATTTTTTACTTTATCATTTAAAAATGTATTATTCTTAACTTATATTATCGAATTCAGATTTAAGGATATGAATACATTAAGAAAGTTTTAAGAAATATATTAATTTTGGTTTGAAGTGATACCGAATTCTTCAGATCCATCAACTAGTTTTGTTCAAAACTGATTGATAGACGTATACCATTCAAAAATTCAAAAGTTTGGATTTTCAAATTAGGGGAGTCTTAAGAACCTGTTGGTAGTATTGGTTGTATCATAGTTTTAAGTCTTACAACGAGTTTGTAATAAATTTTATCAAGTATTTTAAGTTTAAAAATTTACTATTCTTAATTTACACGGTCAAATTCAAATTTAAAGACAAAAATACATTAAGTAGACTCATAGGAATACATTAGTTTTAATTTTTAATTTGAAATAATTTAGAATTTTCTAGGTCCATTAATTAATTTCGAATAAAACTAGTTAATGGACTTAAAAAACTTCAAATCATTTCAAATTAAAATGAATGTACTTTTGCATGCGTCCTTAATATATATATTTGAGTTTGATAACATAAATTTAGAATAGAAAAGTTTAGAATAGATAGAGTAAAAATTTGAACGTGAAAGAATGAAAGGATATAAAGGGAAAGTCCTGTGTATTTTTGAAAAATTAAAATTTGGATATGTAAAATGAATAACTTACTAGATGCTTTATTTATTTTTAATAATGCAACTTGTCTGGCAAACCCACTCTATTAATTTGCTTATCAAAACAAATATAAAACATAGCACTGAAGATTTCGATAAAGGAGCCTTCGCCACGGAGACTTGAGGCTAGACCAATAACAGAAGGTCTCCGTCAGGAGCAGCTGTATCTGAGAGGAGTCCATGCCTCAACCACCACAATTGGCCAAGCATTTATTTGATGCCATTTGACTTGAGGACTTCCACCCACCACAGGTGCCGACGGGCCGTGTGAGTGCATCATCGCTGTACAGTTGGCTGACGAAAGAAATAGAGGATTTTAGATTGGGAGAAGAGAACGGAAAAATAAAAATAAAAAATCTCTATTGGAATTTTTTCTTAAGGTTCAATATGTCTTTGAAATTTTATTTTTTTATTTCCTAATTTTTTCTTTCACTCCCTAATAAAAAAATATTAAAGGATGAAAAAAGAGGATTAGAGGGTAAAAAAAAATAAAACTCCATGTCAGGAGTGAACCCAAAGGAAAGTTTCCTTTTCAGAATTAAAAAAAAAAATCTCGAAGAATTTGTTTCCCTAATTTTCAGACGGTGGCACCCTAAAGTTACTAAACTACGCCCCTAAAATAAAAGTTATTAGTTGAAGAGA
>JAGFNQ010004997.1:161684-243606 GCA_024364735.1 Boesenbergia rotunda
GAAAAGAAATAAGATAAAAAATTTCGTAAATCCGAAAAACTTTCAAACTGGTGGTTGCACCAAGTTTGAACTACCCTGCTCTGATACCACTTGTTGGATCGAGAAATGCGAGAGAGGGGGGGTGAATGTCGCAAATCGTTCGGATTTAAAAGAGCAAGTGCACAGCGGAATAAAATAGAGTAAAACAACGCTAACACGATCGTCTTACTTGGTTCGGAGCCTAGGTCGACTCCTACTCCAAGGCCCACGGTCGTTGACCGTTTTCTGCGGGCAATTCTATAAGTTCGCAAAGTTTACAAATAGATTTACAATAAGGCAGAATAGTAAACTTTAAATATAGAGCTCTTCGTTACCGACGTCTGGTGTAGATCAAAGTTTCGGAGCAGCAGGACGTCGTCAGCTTGAGTTGGAAGATTTCTGAAGCGTGTCGCGGAAGCAGAAGAGCACAGAAGCGTCGAAGCAATTGATTGTGCTTTGAAGAGGGTCGAGGCCCTCTTTATATAGGGCAGGGGGCGCCCGACATGCTCGGGGCGCCCTCCATGTGGCTTCTGATCCGGCGTGCTCTCGGTCGTGACTGATCGCTTCGACTTCGGGATAACAGTTGACTGGGGCGCCCGACGCGCACGGGGCGCCCGATTGACCGGTCAAACTTTATCACCGAGGCTTCGCGAGGGTGAGCTGCAGCCGCCTTCAGTGGCGTGGCACAGTGGGCGCCCGAGACACGCGGGGCGCCCGATCTGCGCGGTGCCCGATTTGCGCGGCGCCCGCGACAAGAGGGGCGCCCGACATGCGCGGGGCGCCCCCCAACGCTGTGCAGTCGGAGGTTTACTTCTCTGCTGACTTTGGGTTGACTCTGGGGCGCCCGACACATCTGGGGCGCCCTGCTCAACTGCGGCCTCACTCCTTTGAGGCCCTCTGAGCTGCAGAAACGCAGTCCTTCGGTCCTGCATCCAGGGTTAGTCCAAAATAGCAAATAATAAGTTAGTTAAAACAGCCTTAGCTGTCTTGGTTCTGACTTTGGATCTCCAAAATGGAGCCCTAGGTCGAACCGACGCCTAATGTTCCCTCAAGGGGAACGCGTCCTCACCTACTCCTCTCGGGAGAATTTACCTGGTGCCAACCGGCTCCTCCAGTTGGACTTTTGCCTGACGGTCCTTTGTCAGGTCTTGGATACCGGCAGTCCTTCGCCAGTTGCCTAGCAGTCCTTCGCTAGGGCTTTGATACTGGCAGTCCTTCGCCAGTTGCCTAGCAGTCCTTCGCTAGGGCTTGGATACTGGCAGTCCTTCGCCAGCTGCCTAGCAGTCCTTCGCTAGGGCTTGGATACTGGCAGTCCTTCGCCAGCTACCTAGCAGTCCTTCGCTAGGGCTTGGATACTGGCAGTCCTTCGCCAGGTGCCTAGCAGTCCTTCGCTAGGGCTTGGATACTAGCAGTCCTTCGCCAGGTGCCTAGCATTCCTTCGCTAGGACTTTGTCTCTGCACACTTGAATAATATTGTTAGATCACAAACAAACTTAACTTTGAATCCTTTGCCAATATCAAAACAAGGTTCGATATGGTGCTTCCTGCACCAACATGATCATGATGATGTCTCAAGGGTCTAGAGGTTGTAGGTTCATTTGCTCCTTCTTCCTCATCCTCTAGGGTACTTCTTACTCCCCCTTGATCATTGCCCTCCAAATGTAGGTCTTGGGTTCTTTGGGCAAGGGGTTGGACTTCTTCTATATCTTTATCAATGGAAGCCTTTCTAGGGTAAGTACTAGTGGTTTTATCAAATTTGACATTTGAGGACTTCTCAATCACTTTTGTCCTCTTGTTGTACACTCTATAACCCCTACTAGTCAATGAATACCCTACTAAGATTCCTTCATCGGCTTTTGACTCAAATTTTCTTAGGTCGTCTTTGGTGTTTAAGATGTAAACTTTACATCCAAAGACCCTAAAATAGTGGACTTGGGGTACCCTTCCATTCCAAAGTTCAAAGGGTGTTTTTCCTAAAAACCTATGTACCAACACCCGGTTTTGGATATAGCAGGCGGTGTTAACCGCTTCGGCCCAAAAGTAGCTAGGAAGAGAGTATGCATTAAGCATAGTCCTAGCAGCTTCTTGTAGGGCTCGGTTTTTCCTCTCAACTACCCCATTTTGTTGAGGAGTCCTAGGGCATGAAAACTCATGCTTGTACCCATTTTTAACACAAAATTATGTGAAACTAGCGTTTTAGAACTCCCCACCATGGTCACTCCTAATTCGGTTTATTTTGATGTTCTTTTCGTTTTCTACCCTTTTACTAAATCCTATAAATATATCTAGGGTATCATCCTTATGTTTCAAGAAATAGACCCAAGTAAACCTAGAAAAGTCATCTACTATCACTAAGCAATACTTACTCCCTACAATTGATGGAGTACTATGGCAATCAAACAAGTCTATATGTAAAAGTTCTAAAGGCAAAGAAGTGGTAATTAAAGTTTTACCTTTGTGTGATGCTTTGGATTGCTTACCCTCTTGGCATGCATCACACAACTTATTCTTTTCGTACTTGATCATTGGGAGTCCCTTCACCAATTCTTCCTTGGCCACTCTTGCAATATTCCTCATGTTGACGTGTCCAAGTCTCCGGTGCCATAACCACCCTTCTTCTTCTTTGGACATGAGACACTTAACAGCATTGTTAGTAGCATAAGATAGATCAAGATAATACAAGTTTGCCTCTCTAAACCCTTCTAATATGATAGTGTTTGATTCACTTTGTCTTATTACACATTTCTTAGCATGAAATTCTACTCTAAAGCCGGCATCACATAATTGACTTACACTTAATAAATTAAACTTCATATCTTTAATTAAAAGTACCTTATGAATTGAAATAGTGGGAGATACCTCAATTGTGCCCTTACCAATGATCCTTAACTTTCCACTGTTCCCAAAGGAGGTCGTCCCTTCTCTTAGGTAGCTAATAGTGGTGAACTTGCTCACATCCCCGGTCATGTGTCTTGAGCATCCACTATCTACTATCCACAAGGTTGGGGCCTCCTTCACCTTTACCTAGACAACATGGAAAACATACTCTTTTGGTACCCATATCTTAGATCCATAAGCATCATTTAAAAATTTCTTAGGTACTCATGCCTTCTTTGTGGTTCCCCTAGCCTCTAATCTCCTAGATGCACCAATCCTACCGGTAAGTGAAACAAAGGCTATCTCCTTGGTCTTAGGCCTATAACTCAATCCTGCCTTGTTATATACCGCCCTTTGGCTGTTAATGATCATATCAAGGTTACTTGATCCTACTTGAAATTTCCTAAGGGTCTTTATGAGGTCATCTACTTGTTTCCTTAACTCCTTATTTTCATTTTTAATATGTGAAACATGTGAAGATGTAGAGCTAGCACGCAAATCCTTAAGTTTAATAGCCTCTACTCTAAGCATGACAATTTGTTCCTTAAGATCCTTAATTTTACTTCTAGCCTTAGCTAAGTCCATGTTAGTACTAGAAATAATCTCACTAAGGTAGAGGAGGGTAAGTGGTATACCTCACTTACCGAAGCTTCTGACTCTGATGATGATGAGGTGGAGGAGCTCTCATCTTCACTGCTTGAGCTTCGTTCATCGTCTGAAGAGTCTGAATCATCTTGTGCCATAAGAGCGAAGTGGGAGACTTGCTCTTCTTCTTCCTCTGAGGATGAAGGATTGTCCCAAGTCGCCTTGAGGTTCGTGGCACTCTTCTCCTTTCCCTTTGACTTCTTCTTGTCATTCTTCTTCTTCTCTTCCTTCTTGTCCTCCCTCTTCTTCAACTGGGGACACTCGTTCTTCATATGTCCCTCTTGATGACAGTTATAGTAGATTATCTCCTTGGCCTTACCCTTACCTTTGGCCCCTTTCCTAGCATATGATTTGTTAGAAAAACTTTTAAATGCTTTACGAAATTTCCTTACCATAAAGGCCTCTTGGTCACTGTCCATAGAGGCACTTGACTCCTCTGAGTCCGAGGATGATGAGTAGATCACCTTCTTCTTCTCCTTTCTCCTCTTCTTCTCCTTTTCTGCAACAAAAGCAATACCTTTCTCTTTTGCCGAAATGTTAGCTTGCTCGTGCAGTTCAAATTCACAAAATAGATCGTCTAATTTAACTAAAGATAAGTCCCTCGATACCTTGTAAGCATCAACCATGGATGCCCACAGGGTGGTTCTCGGGAAGGCTTGTAAGACATACCTGACAATATCCCGGTTTTCAATTTTCTATCCAATTACATGGAGCTCGTTGATCACTTCCTTTACCCTTCCATGCAGCTGACTGACGGTCTCGTTGCTCTTCATGGAGAGGGATTATAGTTGAGCCACCAACAAGTCCTTCTTGGCTCTTCTGGACTCGTTTGACCCCTCGTTCAGTTCTACCAACTTGTCCCATAGCTCTTTGGCGCTCTTGAATGACCCCACCTTGTTCAGTTGCTCCTTCGAGAGCCCGCACTACAGTGTAGTGGTGGCCTTGGCATTTGACTGTGCCCTTTTCATCACTTCTTTAGACCATGTTCTCATAGGTGTAGGATCTCCTCTTTCATCGACGGGGGCCTCGAAGCCATCTGCAACACTTATCCAAGTTTCTATGTCATTCATAAGATAGTACTGCATTCTACCTTTCCAGTACGCGAAGTCGTTGCCGTCAAAGAATGGTGGTCGTGCGGTGGAGTATCCCTCTTGAAACGCCATTACAAATGTTCTGGTTGATTGTTAGATCTTCCAAAACGCACCGGCTCTGATACCAACTGAAAGATCGATGTGAGCGTGCAGAGGGGGGGTGAATGCACTTTCTTTTGATCGTTTGATCTCTACACAGATGTTAGCGCAGCGGAAATAATATGCAAAGATAATAACAATGCTAACAAAAATTCTTTTACTTGGTATCCACCCAGATAGGTGACTAATCCAAGGATCCACGCCGCGAGCACCACTTTTCACTATCAAAAAGTCTCCTTGAGGTGGAGAAACCTTTACAGCAAAAGCTTCCTCTTTACAGATGTAGAAAAATGATGGAGAAAGCAAAAAGTTACTCTACAATTTGGCAGCACTTCGTTACTGTACGGAACTGTACATACACGTGTAACGAGGATATCCTTTTATAGGTGAAAAGGACAGATTCGCAGTCTGTCCAGACACGCACTAGTCGACTGCCCCTAGGGCAGTCGACTGGCCCGACATTAAATGCCGGCCAACGGCTAGCAAACAGCTAGCCAACGGCTAGTTTTGGGGTATACCAGTCGACTGCCCCAAGGCCAGTCGACTGGTCCGAAGCTGCGAACTCTCTGTGGGTTTTGGCAGTCGACTGCCTTCGGGCCAGTCGACTGCCCTGCCTCCCAGCTCAGCTCCAGCCACTCCAAACCTTCTCCTTCGCGTGTGCCTTCAGGTCTGCTCCCTTGGCTCGCCCCTTGAAGTCCTCTTCCTCTGGCTATCGTCTCTCGGATGCGCACGCAAGTCTTCCCTTGGCTTGCCTCCATGCCACCCTTCACGTGTGCCCTTTGAAGTCCACTTCCCGGCCTGCCCTTGGAGCTCTCCTCCCTCGGCTCTCGTCCCTCGGATAGGTCCACCAAGTGTGATTCTTCAAGTCCTGCAAACTCAATCACACAAATCAAATACAACATAACACTCTAACTTTAAACCTATTCGCCCACTCATCAAAACCATGATCTTCCAATCATTCAAGGGTCGATTGCCTCAACAGCACCGTGCCAACTTCCCTGATCGGTCACCAGACCGATCCAGGGACTCCAACCTAGCCCTCCAAGCTAGGACCTGGCCCTCCAAGCCAGGATTTCATCCAACCTAGCCCTCCAAGGCAGGACTTTTTCACACCTAACCCTCCAAGTTAGGACTTTTCACACCTAGCCCTCCAAGCTAGGATTTTCCACACCTAACCCTCCAGGTTAGGACTTTTCCACACCTAGCCCTCCAAGCTAGGATTTTCCACACCTAACCCTCCAGGTTAGGACTTTTTCACACCAAACCCTCCAAGCTAGGATTTTCCACACTTAACCCTCCAGGTTAGAACTCTTCAACACCGTGCCTAATCCTCGATCAGGACTTAATCATAATATAATCATCAACCTAAACTAAAATCGATGTCAACACCAAAACAACAATCAGGGTCAGACTGCATCAACACAGGAGAGGTCAGGGTAGCTGGGCAGTTGCAGATGAGTAGCTGGGAGCTACAGAGGAGCGTCTGTGACCTGGCGTTGGGCAACTGGGTTAAGTGTTGGCTGGCGATGAAGAGCAGAGAGTTCTCGGTGGCAGCAACACTTGATCATCCTTTGGCAATCACTGTGAATCACTTGAGCAAGCAACTGTAAATCTTAAGCAACATTCTGATACTTGAGCACTTGGAAGAAATAAGGAGTTTGGTGAGTCCATCAGCAAGAAGACACGAAGAGCAGGGAGTTCTTGCGTGAGATCTGTGTTGAGTGGAGCTCGGTGAGGAGTTCGCTTGTGTTCTTTCTGTCCTAAGTGCTCTGTAAGCTTCCTTTTGTTTCACTGCGCTTAATTTCTTCATTCTGTTGAAACACTGTGGAGAGGTTACTCCACCGAGAAGAAGAGAAAAGAGAGCACTGGCCAAGAGAAGAGAAAAGAAAGATCCTCTTCTTCCTTGCGCCACCAACCAAGAGAAGAGAAGAGAGAAGGAAGAAGAGAATGAACTCTTCTTTCTATCGTTGGCTGCCCTAGGAGAGAGAAGGAGAGGGAGAGAAGAGAAAGGCCTTAGGGTTTGATGTGTGTTAGATGCCTTGGTTGTAGGGATCCCCCGGCGACATAAACACAAAAACACAGCGGAAACAAGATCCCTCGAGCGATCCATGTGAAAGAAAAACTCGTACGAAATTCATCTTGCTAATAGAGCTATCTATGTGTATACCTTTGAAGTGTGCCCTTGCATTTATCCCGCTCGTCCAAGCTATGCCAGATCTCTTGCACGTTAAAATGTCCATGCCTCTATGCGTATCCACACGAACACAATCTCTCAATTTCGGAGAAGAACTACCTTAGTTGTGCTAGCAACTTGAGGTAGTTCACAAAACCACCAAGAACCCCAAAGAAAGGGTTTCAGCCAAGAGGGAGAAGAGGAGAAAGAGAGGAAGGAAAGATGACTTAACTTCATCCAAATGACAAGAAAACTCTTTTATACTCATCCCATGAATATGAAGAGTTTTTGTCCTTTTAGCTTCCCTTCATTAAAGTCAATAAAGAGCACATCTTCTTATGTAACTCTTCAATTTCTCTCCATTCAATGAAAAGAATCTTTTCATTCTCCTCTATTATTAATTTATTAAACATTTTAATTAATTAATATCTCATCCAAATGTGGTTGAGTCTAATCTAAATGAGTCTAACTCAAATTAGACCTCAATCTCATAATCTAATTGGATTCACTTGAGTCTAACTCAATCAATCCAATTCGAATAAAATCTTGATCAAACTAAGATCAATTAATCTCCGAAGTATCGTGTCCTTAGTGTGTGACCCAATAGGTTCTTGTAACGTTAGCAATGTGTCTAAACCACTTTAGACACATAAGCAATGAGCAACATCTAGCAATGCATTATTGCTACCCAAGTAACAAGAAAGTTAAGATCCGACTTAACCTCCGTGACTATGACAATGTATGACCTTGTCCTTCTATCTTCGATATCTAGATTTACCAATGAGGCATAGACTGTGTCATCCTTGATCAATCTTTGTGTTTCTTGATCCCCATGTAGACTCACACAAACAAATGAACTCAATATCTCATATTGACTCATTTGAGCATGACTATGCGTTTTAGCAGTCCTTGTTGGAGTTCGGATGGCTAGAGAGGGGGGTGAATATAGCCAGACACAATTTCTTTCAACTTTTCAAATCTTTCTGCACTTCAAGAGTTAGGCAGCGGAAACAAACAACACAAGTGCAGAAACAAAAATAACCAACAGAAATCAAAACAAGCACAGCAAACCAGACGACACAGCGATGTACAAGGTTCGGGGATAACTTGCCCCTACTCCTTGGCGTGCCCGTAAGGTGGGCGATCCCTTGATCGTCGGTAGATCAAGCCCCTGTGAACACTGGATATCAAGCGCCTCCATCTCGGTGGAGAAACCTCTCCACAATCGCCTCAGTAGATGAATACAAGGTAAGCACACGAGACTAAGGAGGAACCTCTCACAAGACAGTAGCAAGAAAGCTCAAGAGAGAAGATACACAAGGAGCACAACAACAACAGCGAAACACACAGCCACACTTGCTTGTTTTCCTGTTTTTTTTTCTTTTGCCTCCTCTGCTTCTCATCTTCCTCTTAAGCTTCTGCTTCATCGCCAGGCTCTATCAGCATCCCCTGAGCACAGCCTGAACCCACTGACCTCCCTGAGCACTCAGTCCACTGAAGTCCCTCTCCAGCTGAGCCTCCGTTAGTCGCCAGCCATGCCTCAGTTGCTGTTAAAACCTGAGAAGGAGAAACAAACAAACCTGCTCCAAGGAAAGCCTCCCATTGACCCTCCTTGAGTGTTTGAATCACCTGCTATCACCTGCACACTCCACCAGAGGCTTAGCAATGCATATCAAATGAAATCAACAATGTATCAAAGAATCGGCAGAGAAAACAGTCACGATCAGAGCTTCTGACAGCGTATTTGAATTAAAGTTTTGCTCCTGATCGGTCACCAGACCGATCAGGAAGGACCCTGATCGGTCACCAGACCGATCCAGCAGTCTTCTGCACACTTCTGATTGGTCCCCAGACCAATCCAGCATTCTGCTGCACACTCCAGATCGGTCCCCAGACCAATCAGGCTCCAGCCTGATCGGTCACCAGACCAATCAGGCTCCAGCCTGATCGGTCACCAGGTCGATCAGGCTGCTTCCAGACCGATCAGGAGTCATCCTGATCGGTGATAGTGAGAACCATGCGACAAATGATCGTTCACTAGACCGATCTGAACAGTATCCCTGATCGGTCACCAGACCGATCAGGAGCAGATCAGTAAGGTTCCCAAAACCTACTGGATGCTCCCTGATCGGTCACCGGACCGATCCGGAGCAGAGCAGCAGGTGAACTATATGCTCCCTGATCGGTCACCAGACCGATCAGCCATCGCTGGATCGGTCACCAGACCGATCCACGAAGGAGCACCGTGCCAACTTCCCTGATCGGTCACCAGACCGATCCAGGCAAGCCCAAATGCACTCTAAGTCACGAAAACAAGCCTCCAGCCCTTCTCTGACTCGTGCCATGCCCAGCTTCACTCACTGGGACTTCAACCTAGCCCTCCAAGCTAGGACCTGGCTTCACTCACCGGGACCCGGCTTCACTCACCAGGATTTCAACCTAGCTTCACTCACTAGGATTTCAATCACCTGGCTTCACTCACCAGGACCCGGCTTCACTCACCGGGATTTCCATCACCTGGCTTCACTCACCAGGACCCGACTTCACTCATAGGGATTTCCATCACCTGGCTTCACTCACTAGGACCCGGCTTCACTCATCGGGATTTCCATCACCTGGCTTCACTCACCAGGACCCGGCTTCACTCACCGGGATTTCCATCACCTGGCTTCACTCATCAGTGTTGATGCAGTCTGACCCTGATTGTTGTTTTGGTGTTGACACCGATTTTAGTTTAGGTTGATGATTATGATGATTATGATTAAGTCTTGATCGGGGATCAGGCAGGGTTTGGGAAATCCTAGCTTGGAGGGCTAGGTATTGGAAAATCCTAACCCGGAGGGTTAGGTGTGGGAAATCCTAGCTTGGAGGGCTAGGTGTTGAAAAGTCCTAATTCGGAAGGGTTGGGTGAAAAGTCCTAGCTTGGAGGGCTAGGTGAAAAGTCCTAACTTGGAGGGTTAGGTGCAAATTCCCAACTTGGAGAGTTAGGTGAAAAAGTCCTGGCTTGGAGGATCAGGTCCTAGCTTGGAGGGCTAGGTTTGGAAAAGTCTTAATCCGGAAGAGTTGGGTGAAAAGTCCTAGCTTGGAGGGCTAGGTGAAAAGTCCTAACTTGGAGGGTTAGGTGCAAATTCCCAACTTGGAGGGTTAGGTGAAAAATCCTTAGCTTGGAGGGCTAAGGTGGATGAGATCCTAGCTTGGAGGGCTAGGTTGGAGCCCCTGGATTGGTCTGGTGACCGATCAGGGAGTTGGCACGGTGCTCCTTCGTGGATCGGTCTGGTGACCGATCAGGGAGTATGCGTTTCACCCATTGCTTTGCTCCTGATCGGTCTGGTGACCGATCAGGGAGCAAACAGTGAGGTTGAGTTCCCTTGCTAATCTGCTCCTGATCGGTCTGGTGACCGATCAGGATCACTGTGCAGATCGTTCTAGAGAACGATCCAGCGTCGCGAGTTCCTCTCTATGATCGATCAGGACGGAGCCTGATCTTTCTGGTCATGACCTGATCGGTCTGGTGACCGATCAGGAGGCTCCATGATCGGTCCGGTGACCGATCAGGAGGTTTGGACTGCGAAGCTTAGAAATCGCCCGATAAAGGGGTGGATCGGTCTGGTGATCGATCCACAACCTGAGATCGGTCTGGTGATCGATCCAGGAGAGTCCCAAAGAAATCGCGATTTCTAATTGAGCGTTGGGGACTGATCAGGACGGAGCCTGATCGGTCTGGACCCAGCCTGATCGGTCTGGTGACCGATCAGGAGACTCTCTGATCGGTCCGGTGACCGATCACTTTAATTCAAATGCACTGTCAGACGCTCTGATCGCGTCTGAACGTATCCGATTCTCTACGCTTAACATCTGATATATGATTTGCTGTGTGATATGCTGCTCTAACACACTGATTAAGCTGCAGGTGACAGGGAAGGATTCAAACAGTCAAGGAGAGTCAATGGTGGCCTTTCCTTGGAGCAGGTTTGTCCGTTTTCCATCTCAGGTTGCAACGGCTGGAGCTGCTGACTGGAGCTGCTGACTGGAGCTTGGCTGAGGGAGGCTCAGGAAGTCCAGGGAGAGCTCAGTGGTAGCTGGCATTGGCAGGGAAGCAGCTGGAGGCTGCAGGAGATGGTGTCACCTGATACTGAGTGGAGAAACAAAAGGCGCAAGAAAGCTTCGTTGAAGCAGAAGTTTGAAATAGAGTTTGTGAATTGAGTTCTTGCTGCGCCTTTGGGTTCTCCACAACTTGCTTGCGTGTTTTGAAATTTCATCACCTTGAGCAAGCTACTGCAATCTTGAAGCAACCATTCATTACTCAAGCGCTAGAAGGAAGGAACAAGGAGCTCCGAGTCCAACAGCGAGAAGACACGAGGAGAAGGCTCTTGCGTGAGATCATCGCTGGGTGGAGCTCTGAGGGAGCTTGCTGTGTTCTTGTCTTTGCTAAGTGCTAAGTAAGATCTTTCTTGTGTTTCATTGTGCTTAAACCTATATCTGTGATTGAAACGCTGTGGAGAGGTTTCTCCACCGAGAAGGAGGTTGTCTTCTATCCGATGTTAACCGGGGCTTGATCTGCCAACGATCAAGGGATCGCCCACCTTAAGGGAACGCCAAGGAGTAGGGGCAAGTTATCCCCGAACCTTGTAAACCCTGCTTGTTAGCGATCTTGCTAGTTGTGTTTGTTTGCCTTCGTTTTCTGTTTTTGTTTTCTGCACTTCTTTGTTTCCATTGATTCTTCCACTGTGCTACTAATAAGTTTGAGTGCAGAATTCGATAAGTGCCTAAAGTTCAAGTGTTTCGCTATATTCACCCCCCCTCTCTAGCCATCCGGGTTCCAACAAGTGGTATCAGAGCTTGGGGCTCTACTTTTGCGGATTAACAACCGAGAGCTACATCCATGGCTTTGAGAGAAGGCTTTTCCACCACCCAACCTCCATTCTTCGATGGCGCAGATTTCCAATATTGGAGATCGAAGATGGAATATTACTTGAAGATGGATATCCACACTTGGTTCGCGGTGAAGGAGGACTTCACCCCTCCGAAGGATGATGAAGGCAAAGAACTTGAGTCTTCGCGGTGGACAGCCGAACAAACTCGGAAGAGTGAAGCTGACGCGAAGGCGGTCGTCACTCTACAATGCAGCATAAACAAAGACCAACTCATCAAGGTTGGTCCTTTCACAAGTGCAAAGGACTTGTGGAACAAGCTCATCGAACTTCATGAGGGCACCCGAGATTCAAGAATCGCCAAGAGGGACTTGTTCCTCAATCAACATCAAAATCTCTCCATGAAGGAGAATGAAACGGTAAGTGAGCTCCATACCCGGTTCAAGGAAGTCCTCAATGGGCTTCATTCGATTGATGAAAAGGTCGAGAATCGCGACCTTGTGAGGTATGTACTAAAAGCATTTCCAAGAAATACTTTGTGGTCATCCATGGTGGATGCCTACAAAGTATCCAAGGATTTATCCATTGTCAAGTTAAATGATTTGTTTTGTGAAATGGAATTATATGAAATGGCTAACAAAGGCCCCAAGGAGAAGGGGATTGCCTTAGTTGCAGGGGATCGATCCAATAAGAAGAAGAAGGAGAAGAAGAAGGAGAAGGAAGTCACTTCATCTTCATCATCTTCCGAATCCGAGTCCGATTCCGAGGAAGATGACAGCGGCTCCTCATCCTCCGAGATGGCGAACTTTGTGAGAAGGATGATGAGAAGGGGTCGACGCTTCAAGAGTAGAGGTAACTCTAGTGAAGCTAAACTTGATAAGACTAATGCCTCTTGCTTTGAGTGTGGTAGGAAAGGGCATTTCAAGAATGAATGCCCAAAACTAAAGAAGAAGAAGGAGAAATCCAAAAAGAAAGAGGAGAAATCGAAGAAAAAGAAGAAGACCTTGAAAGCCACTTGGGATGAGTCATCCTCAAGCTCATCCGATGAAGAGAAGGAGGAGAAGAGCACAAGACATATGACACTCATGGCTCTTGGAGAAGAGAGCAGTGATGAATCTTCCAACTCCTCAAACGCGGCTTCATCATCTTCGGATGATGAAGAGGTAACTTCTCCCGAGCTTGAGAAATGTTATAGAGCTATTGCATGTTTAACCAATATGCTAAAGAAGTCTAAAAATAAGGTTAAAGCATTGCAATTAGAAATTAATCAATTGAAACAATCTAGGGATGATAACATTGATGACTTACATGTTGAATTGTTAGAAGATGAGATTAAGTCATTAAAACTTGAGGTTGAATATTTGAAATCCTCTAAGGTTGAGGATGATAATGATTTACTAGTAGAAGAAAACAAATCATTAAAGAGTGAAGTTGAGAAACTCAAGAATATTCTTGAGAAGTTCACAACTAGCTCTAAGACCCTAGACATGATCTTAAATGCCCAAAGGGCAGTCTACAATAGGGCCGGTATTGGTTACCGACCCAAAGAACCCTCATTTGTGTCTCTTATGTCTAGGACTAATATGAGGCAATCTAAGACACCTAGAGTCCAAAAGAAAGTTGTCAAGGCATGGGTGCCTAAGTCTTGTTTAGTTGATGCTTTAGGTCTCAAGGTTTGAGTACCTAAAACTTCTATTTTTCGAATTGTGTAGGTTATGATTGAGGGAGAGCATCTATCAACTTGGTTCGTTGATAGTGGATGCTCCAAACACATGACCGGGGATAGATCATTGTTTACCATAGTTCACAAGAAAAGTAGAGGTAATGTTTCATTTGGTAACAATGGTAGCCTTAAGGTCATAGGAATAGGAGACATTCAAATATCCGAATGTCTTAGAATTTCAAATGTCCTTCTAATCAAGGGGATGACGTTAAATCTCCTAAGTGTCAGTCAATTGTGTGACACGGGTTACACAATTGATTTTCAACCAAGTCAATGTCTAGTTAGACAACATGACACCTTGGACACGGTACTAGTAGGAGCAAGAGTAGACAATATTTATCAAGTTTCATTTAAAAGTGCTACTAATGCTTTTGCTAAGTGTTTAATGTCAAAAGACGAAGAGTCCACCCTTTGGCACCGGAGACTTGCACATGTGAACATGAAGAACATCCGGAAGTTGGCCAACAAGGGATTAGTTCGTGGCTTACTAAGCATCAAGTATGAAAAAGACAAACTTTGTGATGCATGTCAAATGGGTAAGCAAATGAAATCTGCACATAAAGGTAAAAGCACTGTAAGTACTTCTACAGCTTTAGATTTACTTCACATGGATCTATTTGATTGTTGTACTATCATATCATTGAATGGAAGTAGATATTGTTTTGTGATCATTGATGATTTCACTAGATATACATGGACCTACTTTTTAAAATATAAGGAACAAACCTTAGATGTATTCATTTCTTTCTGTAGAAGAGTTGAAAATGAAAAATCATCAACAATTAAGACAATCAGAAGTGATCATGAAGGTGAATTTCAAAATCAAAGGTTTTTAAAATTTTGTCAAGATAGAGGGTATAAACATGAGTTCTCTACTCCTAGAACACCACAACAAAATAGTGTTGTAGAGAGGAAGAACCGTGTTTTACAAGAGGCTGCACGAAGCATGCTTAATGAGTACTCACTCCCGAGTTACTTATGGGCTGAAGCTGTAAATACAGCTTGCTATGTGCAAAATCGAGTCCTTATCCATAAGTTTTTAGGAAAGACTCCCCATGAACTTTGGTTTGGGAAACCACATACGGTTAAACATCTTAGGGTGTTTGGTTGTAAGGTGTTCATCCTAAACACCAAGGACCATCTTGGAAAGTTCACGGCAAAGGCTGATGAAGGGATACTAGTCGGGTATTCCCTCGTTAGCAAAGCCTACCGAGTCTACAACAAGAAGTCTAGATTAGTTGAAGAGTCTTCTGATGTTGTCTTTGAAGAAATTCCAAAAGTCAATGGTCAATCAGAAGATGAAGTCCAATTCAAACTTAGGAGACTAAGTTTGAATGAGAGTCCAAATTTTGTTGATGGTGATGAATCCGATGACGGTGAGCCTAGACAACCCATTGATCAGCGGGATCCTGAGGCTGAGCTTATGTCTAGTGAACCTATTCAAGAAGCACCACAAAGACCAAGACAAACTAGATTAGCCTCTAGTCATCCCCAAGACCAAATTGTTGGAGACATCCATCATGGGGTTAGGACTAGACTATTCTTTAGGAATGAGGCTAATGAAGTTGCTCTAATTTCCGAAATTGAGCTTAGAAAAATTGATGAAGCATTAAGTGATCCCGATTGGATCATTGCAATGCAAGATGAACTAGGTCAATTTGAAAGGAGTCAAGTTTGGGACTTAGTCCCTAGACCTAAGAAGATCACCATCATTGGAACCAAATGGGTCTTCAAGAACAAATTGAACCATAAGAGAGAAATCATTAGAAACAAGGCATGCTTAGTAGCCAAGGGTTACAGTCAAGTTGAAGGCCTTGATTATGATGAGACCTATGCTCCCGTGGCACGATTAGAGTCCATCCGATTGATGCTAGCATTTGCAGCACATCGTGGTTTCAAATTATATCAAATGGACGTCAAATCAGCTTTTCTAAATGGTCTAATTAGGGAAGAGGTCTATGTCGANTGTCATTTTATTTAGCATACATATCCTTATGATTGCATTGGATGAGTATAAGTATGAGTAGTTTTGAATATTGATACTTGATGGAGCTAATTGCTGCATGTGCCAAGATATTGGTAGTTTCCCTTTGAATCAAGTTTTATTGCTTAAACATGCTTAGAAAAGTTGCATACACATTCCACAATGCTTTAGAAATGTTTAGAACATGTGTTTTGGTGTTATGAATGCATAAGAGTGAAGTTTGGTACAAAACTCTAGTTTAAAGTTCATATAGATTTTCATAGCTTAATTACTTCCGCAAAAGTCCTAATTTCAAGTTTATGAAGTTGTTTAGATTGGCTAAAATGTTTAGGAAACTAGTATAGAGTATAGAAATGGTGTTGTGTCTTTGTATGGCTTGAAACTATAAGTTTGGTGGACCATTGAGACAAGGTTTCGAATCTGAATTTCAGATTTTCAGGCGTGCCAGTCGACTGGTTCAGTATCAGTCGACTGCCCTATCGAACAGTAGCTTCTGTTCGATGCATCAGTCGACTGCCAAGAGGCCAGTCGACTGGTGCCGCGCCCAGAAACTTTCTGTGGCCGATACCAGTCGACTGGTTAGATCACAGTCGACTGGTACCAATGCAGAGAAGTGCTACAGATGAAAAGAAGCGTGTCATTGTATCATGCATGACTATTAGAGTTAGAATATCATCCCTAGATGGATTTAAAAGAAAAAAAAGAAGTTCCGCATTCTTAGTCGTGCATTAGAGTCGAGAAGTAGAGAAAGTAACGATTCGTCTAAGGTAGAGAAGGCGGGTCGCTACAGCCTGATCGGTCTGGACCCAGCCTGATCGGTCTGGTGACCGATCAGGAGACTCTCTGATCGGTCCGGTGACCGATCACTTTAATTCAAAATGCACTGTCAGACGCTCTGATCGCGTCTGAACGTATCCGATTCTCTGCGCTTAACATCTGATATATGATTTGCTGTGTGATATGCTGCTCTAACACACTGATTAAGCTGCAGGTGACAGGGAGGGATTCAAACACTCAAGGAGAGTCAATAGTGGCCTTTCCTTGGAGCAGGTTTGTCCGTTTTCCATCTCAGGTTGCAACGGCTGGAGCTGCAGACTGGAGCTGCTGACTGGAGCTTGGCTGAGGGAGGCTCAGGAAGTCCAGGGAGAGCTCAGTGGTAGCTGGCGTTGGCAGAGAAGCAGCTGGAGGCTGCAGGAGATGGTGTCACCTGGTGCTGAGTGGCGAAACAAAAGGGCGCAAGAAAGCTTCGTTGAAGCAGTAGTTCGAAATAGAGTTCGCGAATTGAGTTCTTGCTGCGCCTTTGGGTTCTCCACAACTTGCTTGCGTGTTCTGAAATTTCATCACCTTGAGCAAGCTACTACAATCTTGAAGCCACCATTCATTACTTGAGCGCTAGAAGGAAGGAACAAGAAGCTCCGAGTCCAACAGCGAGAAGACACGAGGAGAAGGCTCTTGTGTGAGATCATCGCTGGGTGGAGCTCTGAGGGAGCTTGATGTGTTCTTGTCTTTGCTAAGTGCTAAGTAAGATCTTTCTTTGTGTTTCATTGTGCTTAAACCTATATCTGTGATTGAAACGCTGTGGAGAGGTTTCTCCACCGAGAAGGAGGTTGTCTTCTATCCGGTGTTAACCGGGGCTTGATCTACCGACGATCAAGGGATCGCTCACCTTAAGGGCACGCCAAGGAGTAGGGGCAAGTTATCCCCGAACCTTATAAACCCTCCTTGTTAGCGATCTTGCTAGTTGTGTTTGTTTGCCTTCGTTTTCTATTTTTGTTTTCTGCACTTCTTTGTTTCCATTGATTCTTCTGCTGTGCTACTGATAAGTTTGAGTACAGAATTCGATAAGTGCCCAAAGTCCAAGTGTTTGGCTATATTCACCCCCCCCTCTCTAGCCATCCGGGTTCCAACAAGTGGTATCAGAGCTTGGGGCTCTGTTTTTGCGGATTAACAACCGAGAGCTATCATCCATGGCGTTGAGAGAAGGATTTTCCACCACCCAACCTCCTTTCTTTGATGGCGCTGATTTCCAATATTGGAGATCAAAGTTGGAGTATTATTTGAAGATGGACATCAACACTTGGTTCGCGGTGAAGGAGGGTTTCACTCCTCCTAAGGATGATGAAGGCAAGGAACTTGAATCATGGCAATGGACAGTCGAACAAACTCGGAAGAGTGAAGCCGACGCGAAGGCGGTTGTCACTCTACAATGCGGCATGAACAAAGACCAACTCATCAAGGTTGGTCCTTTCACAAGTGCAAAGGACTTGTGGAACAAGCTCATCGAACTCCACGAGGGCACCCGAGACTCTAGAATTGCCAAGAGGGATTTGTTTCTCAACCAATTACAAAATCTCTCCATGAAGGAAAATGAATCGGTATGTGAGCTCCATAGCCGGTTCAAGGAAGTCCTCAATGGGCTTCATTCGATTGATGAAAAGGTCGAGAATCGCGACCTTGTGAGGTATGTACTAAAAGCATTTCCAAGGAATGCTTTGTGGTCATCCATGGTGGATGCCTACAAAGTATCCAAGGATTTATCCATTGTTAAGTTGGATGATTTGTTTTGTGAAATGGAATTACATGAAATGACTAACAAAGGCCCCAAGGAGAAGGGGATTGTCTTAGTTGCAGGGGATCGATCCAATAAGAAGAAGAAGGAGAAGGAAGTCACTTCATCTTCATCCTCTTCCGAATCCGAGTCCGATTCCGAGGAAGATGGCAGCGACTCCTCATCCTCCGAGATGGCGAACTTTGTGAGAAGGATGATGAGAAGGGGTCGACGCTTCAAGAGTAGAGGTAACTCTAGTGAAGCTAAACTTGATAAGACTAATGCCTCTTGCTTTGAGTGTGGTAGGAAAGGGCACTTCAAGAATGAATGCCCAAAACTAAAGAAGAAGGAGGAGAAATCCAAAAAGAAAGAGGAGAAATCGAAGAAAAAGAAGAAGGCCTTGAAGGCCACTTGGGATGAGTCATCCTCAAGCTCATCCGATGAAGAGAAGGAGGAGAAGAGCACAAGGCATGTGACACTCATGACTCTTGGAGAAGAGAGCAGTGATGAATCTTCCAACTCCTCAAAAGCGGCTTCATCATCTTCGGATGATGAAGAGGTAACTTCTCCCGAGCTTGAGAAATGTTATAGAGCTATTGCATGTTTAACCAATATGCTAAAGAAGTCTAAAAATAAGGTTAAAGCATTGCAATTAGAAATTGATCAATTGAAACTATCTAGGGATGATAACATTGATGACTTACATGTTGAATTGTTAGAAGATGAGATTAAGTCATTAAAACTTGAGGTTGAACATTTGAAATCCTCTAAGGTTGAGGATGTAGATGATTTGCATGATGATTTGCTAGTAGAAGAAAACCAATCATTAAAGAGTGAAGTTGAGAAACTCAAGAATATTCTTGAGAAGTTCACAACTAGCTCTAAGACCCTAGACATGATCTTGAATGCCCAAAGGGCAGTCTACAATAGGGCCGGTATTGGTTACCGTCCTGAAGAACCCTCATTTGTGTCTCTTATGTCTAAGACTGATATGAGACAATCTAGAACACCCAAGGTTCAAAAGAAAGTTGTCAAGGCATGGGTGCCTAAGTCTTGTTTAGTTGATGCTTTAGGTCCCAAGGTTTGGGTACCTAAAACTTCTATTTTTCGAATTGTGTAGGTTATAATTGAGGGGGAGCATCTATCAACTTGGTTCGTTGATAGTGGATGCTCCAAACACATGACCGGGGATAGATCATTGTTTACCACACTTCACAAGAAAAGTAGAGGTAATGTTTCATTTGGTAACAATGGTAGTCTTAAGGTCATAGGAATAGGAGACATTCAAATATCCGAATGTCTTAGAATTTCAAATGTCCTTCTAGTCAAGGGGATGACATTTAATCTCCTAAGTGTTAGTCAATTGTGTGACACGGGTTACACAATTGACTTTCAACCAAGTCAATGTCTAGTTAGACAACATGACACCTTGGACACGGTACTAGTAGGAGCAAGAGTAGACAATATTTATCAAGTTTCATTTAAAAGTGCTACTAATGCTTTTGCTAAGTGTTTCATGTCAATAGACGAAGAGTCCACCCTTTGGCACCGGAGACTTGCATATGTGAACATGAAGAACATCCGAAAGTTGGCCAACAAGGGATTAGTTCGTGGCTTACCAAGCATCAAGTATGAAAAGGACAAAGTTTGTGATGCATGTCAAATGGGTAAGCAAACGAAATCTGCACATAAAGGTAAAAACACTATAAGTACTTCTACAGCTTTAGATTTACTTCACATGGATCTATTTGATTGTAGTACTATCATATCATTGAATGGAAGTAGATATTGTTTTGTGATCATTGATGATTTCACTAGATATACATGGACCAACTATTTAAAATATAAGGACCAAACCTTAGATGTTTTAATTTCTTTTTGTAGAAGAGTTGAACATGAAAAATCATCAACAATTAAGACAATTTGAAGTGATCATGGAGGTGAATTTCAAAACCAACGGTTTTTAGAATTTTGTCAAGATAGAGGTTATAGACATGAGTTCTCTACTCCTAGAACACCACAACAAAATGATGTTGTAAAGAGGAAGAACCGTGTTCTACAAGAGGCTGCACGAAGCATGCTTAATGAGTACTCACTCCCGAGTTACTTATGGGCTGAAGCTGTAAATACAGCTTGCTATGTGCAAAACCGAGTTCTCATCCATAGGTTTTTAGGAAAGGCTCCCCATGAACTTTGGTTTGGGAAACCACCTACGGTTAAACATCTTAGGGTGTTTGGTTGTAAGGTGTTCATCCTAAACACCAAGGACCATCTTGGAAAGTTCACGGCAAAGGTTGATGAAGGGATACTAGTCGGGTATTCCCTCGTTAGCAAAGCCTACCGAGTCTACAACAAGAAGTCCAGATTAATTGAAGAGTCTTCTGATGTTGTCTTTGAAGAAATTCCAAAAGTCAATGGTCAACCAGAAGATGAAGTCCAATTTGAACTTAGGAGACTAAGTTTGAATGAGAGTCCAAATTTTGTTGATGGTGATGAATCCGATGACGGTGAGCCTAGACAACCCATTGATCAGCCGGATCCTGAGGCTGAGCTTATGTCTAGTGAACCTATTCAAGAAGTACCACCAACACCTAGGCAAACTAGATTAGCCTCTAGTCATTCCCAAGACCAAATTGTTGGAGATATCCATCATGGGGTTAGGACTAGATCATTCTTCCGGAATGAGGCTAATGAAGTTGCTTTAATTTCCGAAATTGAACCTAGAAAAATTGATGAAGCATTAAATGATCCCGATTGGATCATTGCAATGCAAGATGAACTAGGTCAATTTGAAAGAAGTCAAGTTTGGGACTTAGTCCCTAGACCTAAGAAGACGACCATCATTGGAACCAAATGGGTCTTCAAGAACAAATTGAACCATAAGGGAGAAATCATTAGAAACAAGGCACGCTTAGTAGCCAAGGGCTACAGTCAAGTTGAAGGCCTTGATTATGATGAGACCTATGCTCCCGTGGCACGATTAGAGTCCATCCGATTGATGCTAACATTTGCAGCACATCGTGATTTCAAATTATA
Source organism: Boesenbergia rotunda (assembly GCA_024364735.1). NCBI lineage: Eukaryota > Viridiplantae > Streptophyta > Magnoliopsida > Zingiberales > Zingiberaceae > Boesenbergia > Boesenbergia rotunda. Next base: position 182,750 of record JAGFNQ010004997.1, read on the forward strand.
TCAAATGGACGTCAAATCGGCTTTTCTAAATGGTTTGATTAGGGAAGGGGTCTATGTCGAACAACCTCCGGGGTTTGAGAGTACCGAATTTCCAAACCACGTGTTCAAGCTCAAAAAGGTACTTTATGGCCTTAAACAAGCACCCCGAGCTTAGTACGAGCGGTTGTCAACTTTTCTGATTGAAAAAGTCTTTGTAAGAGGCCAAATAGACCCTACACTATTTCTACGGAGAGATAATGACAATATTTTTGTAGCCCAAGTATATGTCGATGACATAATTTGTGGCTCGAACAACAAGGGCTATTTAAATGAATTCATTGGACACATGGAAAGTGAGTTTGAAATGAGTCTAGTGGGAGAGTTGACTTTCTTCCTTGGACTTGAAATCAAGCAAACTCGCGATGGTATTGACGAACCCAAAATAGACTGTCACGAATGTGGGTCCTCCAAATTTAGAATATGAATAAAATGTGCTGGAAACCCTTTTTGCAATCAAAGTATGAAAACGTAGTAAAGGGGCCACATGTCATATTTTTCCTCGAGACTAGTTGATATAATTTGATTCTAACTTGGTTTATGTGTCGTTTTTGGATTTTGGGTTTCAAATAAGACGTGGGTTTGGATTGCGAATAGAGAGAAAAGTGCAATAAAAATAAAGGAACTAAACTAATGAACTAAACAAATAATAGCAGGAGATGGAAACCGAATCAACCCAAGGAGCTTAACTAAAATGGGAAAAACAAATCTAAATTCAAATGCTAAACAAACGCTAAGCTAAGAAATAGAGGCAGTGATGGCAATTTAGAAACAATAAACTTAACACCAATACTAGCATACGAAATTCAGAAATTAAATAAGCAACAAACTTAAACTAGCTACAAGTTTTGGAAACGAGCAATTGCAAGGAGATTTCAGAAAATTGGCCAAATGCAACCTAACTAATTCTTAACACTAAGGCTAACTAAAACTACTTTTAACTTGGTACCAATTAATGCCAACACCTCTCTTGATACAAGATGAAGAAGTTGATACAAACTTGATACCAAGGAAGAAGGTAAAAACCTATGTATCAATCAATATGGGAATCAAGGTAGCGTAAAAGAAAATTGCAGGTTCGCATGAAGAAAATCCACTCCAAACTGTTCAAGTCAGATTAACAAACTGATACCTAAAATGAATGTGCAGAAATTCAGCAAATGAGCAAAATTGAAATGGAATATCTAATTGGATGCAAAATCGAATTAAGCAACTAAAAACAGCTACTCGAAACTAGCTTAAGGAGTAGTGAACCTAGAATTTCAGAAATAAGCTACAATTTCAGACACAATCTGAAGCAAAGAAAAGAAAGACAATCGAAACTGAAAATTCAGACAAGCTGTGCAGAAATTCTTCCACAGAGCAAATGCAAGAACAGTTCGGTCAGAAGAATTTTGAGGCAATGATTCACCAAACCAAACTCTTTTGATTGTACTGAAATCTAGAATGCAGTAACAAAGTCTAGAAGGCAGAAATAATATGGATAATGCAGGAATGAACTTGGCACCCAAGCTGGATTTGGCACGCAAGAAATTGACATAGAAATAAGCTGAAATAAAATTCAATTGATCACTAACAAACTTCCTAAACTACTTGACTTGAAGAATTGAAGCTAAATTACAGCTAAACAACTTAAGAACGTGAATTACAGTAACTGAAAAAGAAATGCAGAACATAACAATTGCGGCAAAAACATTACAGCTAATTAAAAAAACAGCAAATTCAATAAGAAATAACTCCTCAACCCTTCCCCGGCTCAAGAGCTCCTTGTTCGTCACACAAGGGAGAACCTCGTACCCGCAAGCTCAGTAACCCAGTGGAAGAACTGTCTCTGCTAGCGAATCAATTCAGACCCTGCTCAAGCCGAAAACTGCTTCCAAATTCTTCTAACTCGCTGTGGTGGATTGCGATTGGGATTAGGGAATGATCCGAGCCTTCCAGGGAACCCCTCTGGATAGCTTGGATGAAGTGGCGATGGTGCACAGCTGAGCTTGTTGAAATCGGATAACAAAACTGCTGAAACCTCACGCAGCCCTGTTATTGAGCAAAATCCAATCTGAAAACCTCACAGAGAACTCTCTCCTCTGACCTAGGCCTTGCTCTAGTGAAGGATCACTCACGCCTTCGATTGGATGAAAAGCTTGAAGAACACGAAGAAAAACGAAGGAAAAAAAAACTGTTGCGGCGAAGACGCGATGAAGGGAAGAGCTGCGCAGAATTTTCCTTAAGTAATTAGCATTGGACGGCTCAGATTGATTTGAGGAAATCCAACGGCTGATCTTGCTCTGATTTGAGCCAAACTTTGAGGATGTTGATCACGGGTTAGGATCTGCCTCGTGGTAGCTCGGATCCTCCAGATTTGCAACGGATGGTCCAGATCAACCTAATCTTTGAATGGACGATCTAGAGCCCTCCGAGCTTGATCCAACGGTTGAATAAGCTCTGATTGGGATGAAACCTTCAGATCTTGATCAGAGTGCTTGATCAACCCTAACCCTAGCTCGGATTGCTTCAGATGGTCCCGGATGGCTCAGATCTAGCCGCTTTTTGAATCGGACGGCCCAGATTTAATCCTAATCTTGATAACTCGATCCGGGTCACTTCCGACTCAAGTTTGACCCAATATGCCCTAGGTCCATGAACCTTTCATGCCTACAAAGATAGATCACAAATTTAGTGGTCAAATAATCCAAATATGTACAAATTTGCAATTAAGTCCAAAATAAGAGTAAGTTCTAAAACCTAGGGCAATTTCACAATTAAGCAATAAAAACATAGGTCAAACATGGATTTTAGCAACTCAAATAATCAACAAAATGGTACTTATCAGGTATCCATGTGCACCAATCAAAATACACACAAGAAATGCTTCGAAAATTCAATATGAGTGATTCAAAAGAGGTCACCACTCCCATGGCTACAAATACAAGATTAGATAATGATGAGAGTGGTAAACCCATTGATTTGACTCAATATCGAAGCATGATAGGGAGTTTGCTATACCTTACAGCTAGTTGACCTGATATTCTTTTCGCTGTGGGTATGTGCGCTAGGTATCAAGTCTGTGCCAAGGAATCTCATTTAATCGCTGTTAAGCGAATTTTGAGATATCTTAAAGGCACAATAGGAGTCGGTCTTTGGTACCCCCCGTACCGAATCATTTGATTTAATTGGCTATATGGATTCCTACTACGCTGGATGTAAGTTGGACCGGAAAAGCACAAGTGGGGGTTGCCAATTCTTGGGTTCATCTTTAGTTAGTTGGTCAAGTCGAAAACAACATTGTGTTGCTCTCTCCACGACCGAGGCAGAGTATATTGCTATGGGAGAGAGCGTATCGCAATTGTTGTAGATGATTCACACTCTAGAGAACTATGGATTGAGTTACAAGGGTGTGCAAGTGTTATGTGATAACATTAGCACAATTAACCTAACCAAGAATCCAGTCCATCATTCTAGGACAAAACATATTGAAGTGCATCACCACTTCATTAGAGATCATGTGGCTAGGGGAGATATTGTACTCTCACATGTAGAGTCCAAATCAAACCTCGCTGATATTTTCACTAAGTCACTCCCCGAAAATGAATTTAGTTTCCTAAGAAGGGAGTTGGGAATGTGTCGTGCTTCATGAATTTCAAAATGCATTCAAAACCCTTCATGATTATTTCGAAATTATTGGGAAACAATTGGGTAACTTTGGGGGCATTTCACACAAACTATAAGGTTTACCAAAACGTTTTTGTTTGCTAGATATGGGGTGAGATGTTAGGATCAACTCAATTTCTCAAAATGTTATTGCATCACTTGAGAAATTAAGTTGACGAGATAATAATCACTTCGGTGACCAAGTATGGGGAAGACCAATGCATAACATATGTGTATTTGGCTCCATGATCATACTTGGACATTCCAATCAAGGAAACTTGATTGGAAACTTGGATTTGACATAATTTGTTTGAATGATTGTTGTTTGTGTTTGACTCCACTTGGGTGGAGCAAAGTGACTTGTTCAAACCCTAAGGACCTTTGATCCTTGGTTGGGGATCAATTATAGACGAGGGACGGCTTCCAAGATCGATATCCTTCACCATATCCCTTGGGAAATCATGTAACAATCTGAAACTGAAAGTTTCAGATCGTATCTGAAAGTTTCAGGAACTCTGATCGGTCACTGGACCGATCAGGTGTAAGGCTGATCGGTCCCCGGACCGATCTGGATCCATCCTGTAACGATCGGTCCACAGACCGATCAGAGGGGCAGCAGTGACTTTCCGAAATCCTGACCAAACTTACTGAGCTAGCCTGGATCGGTCCCTGGACCGATCTGGCACCCTATGGTGATCGGTCCACAGACTGATCAGGGGGCTCACAGGTTTCCCTCCGAACCCTACTGTTCGTGTCCTGATCGATCAGCCGATCGATCAGGAGCGCGCCTGATCGGTCACCCGACCGATCAGGACCAGGCCAGTCCGATCAGGCTGGAGCCTGATCAGTCTGGGCGCTATCAGATCGAATGATGATCCGTTCAAACGCATTAAAGTCTGGTTGGTGGACCAATCCACCAACCGATTAACTTCTTCGAAACCTCTCATTGCCAAACCCTAGCGCCGAAACCTCCCACTTACGCAACCTTCAGTGTGTGCGAGAGCTTTCCCAATGTCGTCGTCTTCCTCTTGCGAGTGCACGCGTGCGGTTCTAAGAGGGTTCTTACGAGCTTTGTCTTCTTCCTGTGGTTTTCTCTCTCGCTGAAGGGCCTTGCGATCATCTCTTGCGCCGAAAGCTTCTCCTACGCAAGCTTTCTTCCCTTCCAGACTTCAAGAACTTCACCAATGGCACCAAAGTGAGTTTTTGACTTAGTTTCTCTTGCAAATCAGTTCATAGTATATGTTTTTGCGCTAATCATGGTCTTTATTTTCTTGTTGTGCCGTGACTTCTTGTTTTTGGCCGTGACCCATCTGTGTCATATCTTACCCTTGATCAATTCTACCTTATGATTGAATTGTGTTCTTATGATCATGTCTACCTTGTGTCTCTGACTAAACTGTGTTCCTTTAATCTTACCTTGTCTTGTTCAATCTAATCGAATCCTTTTCTTGTGATTTGGTTTACCTATCTTGATCAAATTTGTTTATTCAATCTTTAGAAAATCTTCTAAGGGTAAAGAAGCCGTTGAGGGCAGCTCAAAGGGGAAAGCCCCTTCATCATCTACCCCTCTCTCAAGGCCTCCACCACCTCTATATACTAGATTTCAGAATATTACTTTGGCTCTAAACTTCCAATGACACAATTTCAAACTCATGCCATGTCGGACAGTAGACCAAACTGTTGGGACCGGGTGCATGTTGACAAGGGTACGGGTTCGTAAAATTTTAAATTTTTACGTGCAGCGGAAGAATTAGCATAAAATAATTTCTTAAATTATTTTAACCACGTATCTAGCATGCAACCTTATGATGAGTGGACATGATCATAAATTAAAACTTTGCGGAAAAGTAAACTAATTTACTTTGTACCTCGCGTAACTCAAAGAAAGGGACGAGATCCAACCGTAGCGTCCCTTGGAAGCTCCGCCTCTATTCGCGTCCACGCCGAGTTCTCTTCGGGATGACTTCGCAAAGTCACGAGTTTTGTGCCGACGAGAACTACTAGATTCTCTAAAGGCACAACTAGAAGATCAAGAGAGAAGAAAGGAAACTAACCACCAAGAAACGTAATCTAAATTCCGGGAAGGAAGGAGTTGCGTCCCGCTTCTTCTTCTTCTTCGGCTTCTTCTTGGTGGTGGAAGCTCACGGCAAAGGGGGAGGGCTCTAGGGCCGGCGGCACTAGAAGAGGGAGAGGGAGAGAAGGAGAGGGAGAGAGGCTAGGCAAGAATCATTGATCTCTTGAATTCTCTATTAGGAATTCAAGGCTTGCCTTTGGTTCCTTTATATAGTAGCTTCTCCCTTGCCAAGTCTCTCTTTTAACGGAATTTTTCATAAGAAATTTATCCTATAAATTTTCTTATGAATTATTCCGTTTAAGCCAAGTTTTATTATAACTAACTTTATAATAAAACAAATACATCTCTCCTTTTATTATGGAATAAATTTTTGCAAGAAATTTATAAATTTTCTTTATTATGGTAAAATCAATTCATAATTGATTTTATAAAATTAAAATAAACCATTCCATGGATCATTTTAATTTCCATAAAAAAACTAAATTTCTATAAATTTCTTTATATAAATTTCTTTATACAAATTTATTTATCCATAATTTATAAAACAAATCGTGCTAGATTTATTTTATTAATCAAACCAAATAAATTGGTTTCTCCCCAAGTGGTGGCCGGCCAAACCGAGCCGAACCCATCGCGAATTAAACTCATTTAATTTGCCCAATAAGCTTTCAAAAGACTTAGCCATTTTTAGCTTCCGTTGCGCCTCTGATTAACTCAGATTCGACTTATTTCTCTTGATCGGAAAATCCAATTTTCAACTCGTTTTAAATCCCTCGGATTACTCGTAGTGCGTGTGACTAAATAGGCTTTCGATTTATGTTGGCCGTCTATAATCAACCAATTATAGAACGATCATGAGTGGCACCTAGTAGTACATCATGACCCCCAATTAATCGAAAGATCAACGGTTGACCTCAGAAGTAATTCTGAAACCCTTCAGCAGCTCTAATGAATCGTGCCCCATTCCCTTCACCATCTTATACCCACTTGGTTCAGGACATGGTCTGTGTGTGTCAGTCCCCACTAGGCTGACTATGTCACACCTAGCCCAAGTAGTGTCTTTCTCGTCCTTTGGATTTCTAATTACTCTCATGTATTTAAGAGACTCTTACTCCAAACATGATATGCTCTGGCCAGAGGCTTTGAGTAACAATCCGACGATAGGCCTGGGTATACATCTCCTCACAAGGAGTGGTGAATCCTTTGTAGGCTGTTCAAACATCTTCGGGCACTTCGGCTTATACCCAATCATCCTGGGTCCACACCTCCTTGGAGATGCTTGCTTAAGATGTTAAAGTATAAGTCTCCATGACCAAGATGACTTGAACACCGCAAGTCAAAGGAACATCGCACTTAAGCTGCAGTAAGAACTTCATTGACATATCTATATAGATTACCATATGAAGTTTTACAGCTAGTCACTCCAATGAACTAGTTCCCTTAACTAGCATCCATGTTTATCTCCGGACATCCCAATGTCACCAGCCAGTGAGAATCAGCTGATTAGAGAATAACCCATGCTAGTCTCAACAGAATTGATAATGTCCATTTTTTATCAATTCATCGACTAGGGATATTTTCAATACTTCACAATTGCACATTTAGAGATAATCACTAGTTGTGATCCTATCACAAATTCTCTTATGCTGTGAATTGTATTGCAGACATTCAGTAGATGAGTTTAAGATCCCAATCAAATACACAAACATGTATACTCAAATAGTGAATTATCATTTAATAAAATGAATGTTTACAATCATAAGGCGATTGCCTTAGGACACTTCTCTCATATCACTAACACAAACATTTATCTACGAACATTATCCAACGATACGACAAATTATTAAATACTATGAGCTTCAACCCATCATTTTCCTAGAGAGACCAATAAACTTTGATTTGGTCTCTGAATTCTATAATAATATGGTTAGTGGAGAGGGCACGGGGTGGAGGACCCGTGTCGCTAGCATTGACCTTGACTTTACTCTGTCTGCTTTCACTACCTTTCTTGGATGTCGCCGGTCCGAGAATGCCTTTTCGTTCTATCCTTACCTTCTGGATCCATTACCAGTTCCCTTTGGTGGAGTCACTCCTGACTCTATCCATGAGCACTTTCTAGGCCATTCCAGGCCAAGGGGTTCCAGTGAGCGTGCCTGTGATTTTCTCATATTTCCTGCTCTCCAACTTTCCTCCATTGATTATGTCTTGTTTAAGATCATTACCAACTGTCTCCTTCCTACTACAACAAAGCACCTCGATGAGATTCATCCATTCCACTGCTTGATGCTCTATGGGATGCATCGGCAGTTAGACTTTGATATCGTGCCATCCATCTATTTCTCCATCATAGTCCATAGTCTGAGGTACGGCCAGACAGTCACATGGCATTTGGCCATATCATTATGGCTTGGCTTGAGTCAGTGGGTATCGATGTTTCACATGACCGTATTGTGCCCATGATTCGACAGGACTGCCGCCTGGATCGTCGCATGCTCGCTCAGTTCGGCATTGTTGTTGGGCCACAAGGGCTAAGGTGGAAGGATAGGAGACGTGGAGGGGAGCTACCGAGAGCAGCCCATGATCCGGAGCCGCCAGCTGATGCTGCAGATTATGATGAGTGGGCTCCTGACCTCCGCTGGCAGGTTGCGGAGCTAGAGCGGATGATAGAGCGCGAGTTGCATATCTCTGAGCTCTGGCGACAGGAGGTCCACTCAGAGTTTCAGTCTTTTGATCGCCATCTAGATGCTCTAGCATCCAACATCTCTGAGGTTAGCTCACGACAGGACACATGGTATAAGGAGTGGTATCATCATACATTTCCGGATGGTGCGTCCCCCAGTGGCATTTCACCGGGAGATATCATATACATTGATGATTCAGACGATGAACCAGTTGACGATTGACTGCTCTATGTTCATGTTTGATAAATTCTGACTACTTGACGGATGTGTCCGACTTGATTTTTGTCTGTTATGGCATGATATTAACTTTACTGAATTTACTTGCATCGAACAATTTGTCTCATTCTACATTGTCATGATTATGCTTATGATGTCATGTTCATATGCTGCATGTGAATGCTATATCTTGATCTATCTTTTCACATGATGTCATATGTGTTCCAAAATTTCAATCAAAAATAAATTAAATCTTTATGGCTTTGGGATACCCCTAGGATTGAGGGGGTGTATGGTTAAACTTAACAGCCCCTCTAGACCCTTTTCGGTGTTCGACAAAGGGGGAGAGTGTTGGTTGGTTAAGTTTAGGATGATTATATTGTAGGGGGAGGATTTTGATTCCCCTATGATTCTGAAAGTTGAGAAATTGATATAGAATCCCTAAACTTAAAATCGGATTGTCAAACAATAAAAAGGGGGAGATTGTTGATGCAATCTGACCCTGATTGTTATTTTGGTGTTGACACCGATTTTAGTTTAGGTTGATGATTATGATGATTATGATTAAGTCCTGATCGGGGATCAGGCAGGGTATGGGAAATCCTAGCTTGGAGGGCTAGGTATTGGAAAATCCTAACCTGGAGGGTTAGGTGTGGAAAATCCTAGCTTGGAGGGCTAGGTGTTGAAAAGTCCTAATTCGGAAGGGTTGGGTGAAAAATCCTAGCTTGGAGGGCTAGGTGAAAAGTCCTAACTTGGAGGGTTAGGTGCAAATTCCCAACTTGGAGAGTTAGGTGAAAAAGTCCTGGCTTGGAGGGTCAGGTCCTAGCTTGGAAAGCTAGGTTTGGAAAAGTCCTAATCCGGAAGAGTTGGGTGAAAAGTCCTAGCTTGGAGGGCTAGGTGAAAAGTCCTAACTTGGAGGGTTAGGTGTAAATTCCCAACTTGGAGGGTTAGGTGAAAAATCCTTAGCTTGGAGGGCTAAGGTGGATGAAACCCTAGCTTGGAGGGCTAGGTTGGAGCCCCTGGATCGGTCTGGTGACCGATCAGGGAGTTGGCACGGTGCTCCTTCATGGATCGGTCTGGTGACCGATCCAGCGATGACTGATCGGTCTGGTGACCGATCAGGGAGTATGTGTTTCACCCATTGCTTTGCTCCTAATCGGTCTGGTGACCGATCAGGGAGTATGTGTTTCACCCATTGCTTTGCTCCTAATCGGTCTGGTGACCGATCAGGATCACTGTGCAGATCGTTCTGGAGAACGATCCAGCGTCGCGGGTTCCTCTCTATGATCGATCAGGACGGAGCCTGATCTGTCTGATCATGACCTGATCGGTCTGGTGACCGATCAGGAGGCTCTCTGATCGGTCCGGTGACCGATCAGGAGGTTTGGACTGCGAAGATCAGAAATCACCCAATAAAGAGGTGGATCAGTCTGGTGATCGATCCACAACCTGGGATCGGTCTGGTGATCGATCCAGAAGAGTCCCAAAGAAATCGCGATTTCTAATTGAGCGTTGGGGACTGATCAGGACGGAGCCTGATCGGTCTGGACCCAGCCTGATCGGTCTGGTGACCGATCAGGAGACTCTCTGATCGGTCCGGTGACCGATCACTTTAATTCAAAATGCACTGTCAGACGCTCTGATCGCGTCTGAACGTATCCGATTCTCTGCGCTTAACATCTGATATATGATTTGTTGTGTGATATGCTGCTCTAACATACTGATTAAGCTGCAGGTGACAGGGAAGGATTCAAACACTCAAGGAGAGTCAATGGTGGCATTTCCTTGGAGCAGGTTTGTCCGTTTTCCATCTCAGGTTGCAACGGCTGGAGCTGCAGTCTGGAGCTGCTGACTGGAGCTTGGCTGAGGGAGGCTCAGGAAGTCCAGGGAGAGCTCAGTGGTAGTTGGCGTTGGCAGAGAAGCAGCTGGAGGCTGCAGGAGATGGTGTCACCTAGTGCTGAGTGGAGAAACAAAAGGGCGCAAGAAAGCTTCGTTGAAGCAATAGTTCAAAATAGAGTTCGCAAATTGAGTTCTTGCTGCGCCTTTGGGTTCTCCACAACTTGCTTGCGTGTTCTGAAATTTCATCACCTTGAGCAAGCTACTGCAATCTTGAAGCAACCATTCATTACTTGAGCGCTAGAAGGAAGGAACAAGAAGCTCCGAGTCCAACAGCGAGAAGACACGAGGAGAAGGCTCTTGCGTGAGATCGTCGCTGGGTGGAGCTCTGAGGGAGTTTGCTGTGTTATTGTCTTTGCTAAGTGCTAAGTAAGATCTTTCTTTGTGTTTCATTGTGCTTAAACCTATATCTGTGATTGAAACGCTGTGGAGAGGTTTCTCCACCGAGAAGGAGGTTGTCTTCTATCCGGTGTTAACCGGGGCTTGATCTGTCGACAATCAAGGGATCGCTCACCTTAAGGGCATGCCAAGGAGTAGGGGCAAGTTATCCCCAAACCTTGTAAACCCTCCTTGTTAGCGATCTTGCTAGTTGTGTTTGTTTGCCTTCGTTTTCTGTTTTTGTTTTCTGCACTTCTTTGTTTCCATTGATTGCTGTTCTGGAGGCTGGGAAATATTTCTCTAGGAACGCCTTCTTCATAGAAATCCAGCTAGACACGTGCCCAGTAGGTAAGTAATAGAACCAATCTTTTGCTGCTCCAGTCAGGGAAAAGGGAAAATCCCTCAGCTTGATATCTTCTTCTGAAATACCCTGAGGCTTCATGGTGGAGCATACAACGTGAAACTCATGCAAGTGTCTATTTGGATCTTCTCCAGATAATTCTTGAAATTTTGGCAACAAGTGGATGAGTCCAGATCTGAGCTCAAAATCACCAACCAGCTCTGGATAAGCAATGCTGGAATACTGAAATGTGTCATCTGGTGTTGCGAGTTCCTTCATAGTCTTCTCGTGGTCTGCCATGATACTGCCTGAATGAGTGGGAAAGGTCTGAAGGGAAGGAATATCAATGGTCTCTGAAAATATGCCTTGGTTCCTCCTTGCTCTGAAAGTTCTCTCAATTTCAAGGTCAAATTCTTCGAGATCACCACCTGTAGACCTGGTCATAAAATCAAAAACAAATCGCAGTAAAAGTATATAGAAAGATGAAGCAAGTAAAGTAAATCACAAGATATAGCAGTAAGCACAAAAATGAATCAAGAAAGATATGAAATAAGCATACAAGCAAAAATCAAACAACTCAACTAGTAGCCTCCTCGGCAACGGCGCCAAAAATTTTGATTGGCCCGAACTAGGTGTCACGAATGTGGGTCTCAAAATTTAGATATGTGAAAAGTTGGAAACTCTTTTTGCTAACAAAGATGAAAACGTAGTAAAGGGGCCACAGGTCGTATTTTTCCTAGGGCTAGTTGAGATTGTCTGATTCGAGCTCGAGTTTATGTGTCGTTGATTTTTTTGGGTTTCAAATAGGATTTGGGTTTGGGTTTCAATCAGAAATGAAATCACAATAAAAAAAGAAAGAAAACTTAACTATCGAACTTAGCAAGTGATAGCAAGTTATAACTCAACCAATGGACCACTTAATCCACTAAAGCACTTAATCAATTTTGGAAAACGAATCTGATTTCAAATGCAAAACAAATGCTACTCAATGAAGCAACACAGCAGCTGACTTTCAATTGAAACTAATGCAAAGACTTACTTCAAACCTAATTGCAACAATGAAACTTGATACTAATGTCGAAATTAGAATTTAAATGCAGTAACAAACTAGACCCGAAACAAACTGATTTCAAACTCAATTGCACACTAAAAATTGCACTCAACTTGACACAAATCAGTGCCGAAATTGCTTTTGATACAAAGTGACAGAGTTTAAGCAAACTTGCTGCCAGAGAAGAAAACTTATGTGCCAAGGCTGATGCAAAGTGCCCAAGCTGATTCTAACAATTCAGAAATGGAACTAATCCACTCAGCTTGGGGAGGTAAGCTACCAGTAAAATGACATGCAAGACTGAAGAAAGAAATTAAGAAACAAAGTGCAGATCAATTCAGAAACGTTAAGGCAGAAACAATGTGCAGAAATGCATGTACAATTCAAATGCAGAACAAACGATCAAGGCAAGCTGAATTCGAGTCCCTAATCTAAGTTCAGAAAAGCTTGAAGAAGAACCCACGATTAATTGGCACAAATTCAGAAGTTATCAGCTGAATTTGCAGGAATAACACTGACTAGCAGAAATGGACAGCTAACTTGCAGAATTGTGAATCGAATTGCAACAACACTGATACGCAGAAATTTATCTGAACTGCTATATGAATGAAACAAGTTGCAATGTAATGTTCAGAAGAAGAACCACAGTTCAGAATCAATTCAGAAACAAACTCAATGCAAGGATGAATGCAGATCTTCAGATTTCGAATGCAGAAATTCAGACAAACTGAAAGCAGAATTCAGGAATGAAAACAGCCACTAAACGCAGAACAGCAAAGCAAATTGGAATCGAGTACACAATTCTAGTTTTCAAAAAGATTCAGAAGAGTTAGTGATTGATTGGCGTGAATTAAGAAACTATAAACTGAGACATTGCAAAACTAAAACTGAACTGAATAGCAGATTGGAAATTGATACGATACGCAACTGTGCTAAAACTAAATGCAGGAATGAAATTAATTGCAAAGCAACTAAGATTAAATTACAAGTGTTCACTAAACAAGCATCTATCTACTACAAATTGCAGAATGGAAAAGCTATAAATGCAGAACCGATTAAGAACAACTGAATCAACTGATACAAGGTTCAGGAACTGAAATTAATGTTCAGAAATTGAAACTACAGCTAATTAACAGAAATTCATAAAGGAAACTATCATCAATCCCTTCTCTTAGTTCAAGAACTCCTTGCCGTCACACAAGGGTGAGCCTCGAACCTGTAAGCTCCACAAATCACTGGGAAAATGAAATCTGCGATCAAATTCAGCTCAACTTGCTCAAATCTGAAAACCCCATTCGACCTCCTCAATCCGGCTGTGTCCGATTACGCTGAAGCTTGTGGATGATCCGAGCACTCCAGGGAACCCCTCCAGATAGCTCAGATGGATGAAATGGTGCACAACCAATCCAAGGAACACAAATGGCAGAGTTGAGGAAACCTCTCTCAACTCTGTTCTTTGGGCAATTTGAGGCTAGAAACTTCACGAATAAATCTTCCTAACGACCTAGAACTTGCTCTAAGATCGGAATTGACGTGGTCACCCTTCGGATGAAGAAATCTACTGAAGAAAATGAAGAACAGTGGAAGGAAACGAGCTGCGGCGAGGAAGACGCGACAAGCTGCAATGGAGAGAAAATTTGATTAAATACTTTGAATCCAACGGCTGAGATTGCTTTGGATGAATCCAACGGTAGAAACTGCTCTGATCGAATCCAAAATTTGTTGATGTTGATCAAGGGTCAGGATCTACCTCGAGGTAGCTCGGATCTTCTAGATTTGCAATGGATGGCCAAGATCAACCTGATCTTTGAATGGACAGTCTAGAGCCCTCTGAGCTTGATCCAACGGTTGAATGATCTCTGATTTGGATGAAAATCTCAGATCTTGACATGAGTGTTTGATCAGCCTTAACCCTAGCTCAGATTGCCTCAAAGGTTCCCAGATGGCTCAGATCTAGCCATTTTTGAATCGGACGGCCCAGGTTTGTCTGAAACTTGATCACTCGATCCGGGTCCACTTCCGACTCAAGTTTGACCTAGCATGCCCTAGGTCCATGATCCTTCCATGCCTACAAAAATAGATCAAAAATTTAGTGGCAAAATAATTCAAATGTATCGAGATTTACAATTAAGTCCAAAATAGCAGTAATTTCTAGAACCTAAAATAAATGCAAGATTAAGCAAGTAAAATATGGGTCAAACTTGGATTTTAGCAACTAAAATGATCAACAAAATGATACCTATCAATAGCAGAATCAGAAAATGGGGAGTTTCGCCTATCAGATAGTGGGATACTGTACTGCGGTGACTGCCTATGTGTTCCGAACCAAGAAGAGCTCCGAAGGAAGATTCTAGAGGAAGCACATGGATCTCCTTATGCGATGTATCCTGGTTCCACCAAAATGTACCAAGACCTCAGGGGACGTTTTTGGTGGCTTGGGATAAAGAGAAACATCGCCAGATATGTCAGTACCTGTCTAACATGCCAAAAGGTCAAGGCAGAACATCAGAGACCAGGTGGAGTTCTGCAGCCTATCCAGATTCCAGAATGGAAATGGGAAGATATTTCCATGGATTTTATAGTGGGACTACCCAGAACAATGAATGGATATGATACAATCTGGGTAATAGTTGACAGATTGACTAAGTCTGCTCACTTCCTAGCTATCAGGATCTCCTATTCCATGGAACAGCTAGCTCAGTTATACCTCAAGGAGACCGTCAGACTACATGGAGTCCCTAGGACTATCATTTCAGATAGGGACAGTAGGTTCACTTCGCACTTCTGGGAGTGCGTACAGACAGCACTAGGCATCAAACTGAAGTTTAGCACAGCTTTCCATCCTCAGACAGATAGTCAGACAGAGAGAGTTAATCATGTACTAGAAGATATGCTCAGAACTTGTGCTTTAGATTACAAGGGTAGTTGGTGCAGATACCTGTGCTTAGCGGAATTCGCCTACAACAATAGTTATCAGGCCACTATCGGCATGGCACCCTATGAGGCTTTATATGGGCGGAGGTGTAGATCTCCTATCTGCTGGTACGAGGGTGGTGAGAGGCAAGAGTTAGGCCTACATGCAGATCTTATAGATGATACCACCGTAGTCATACAGCAGATCCGCCAGAGAATAGAAACAGCTCAGAGCCGCCAGAAGAGCTATGTTGATACATGGCGTAGACCATTAGAGTTTGAAGTTGGGGATTCAGTATTCCTCAGAGTGGCTCCCATGAAGGGAGTAATGCGTTTTGGGAAGAAGGGCAAGCTAAGTCCCAGATATGTAGGACCATACCCTATCACTAGAAGAGTTGGCAAAGTAGCTTATGAGCTAGAGCTACCTCAGGAGATGTCAGCTATCCATAATGTATTTCATGTCTCCATGCTTAAGAAGCATATCCCAGATGTCACCCAGGTGATAGAGCCACAGACGGTACAAGTTCGCGAAGATCTCAATTATGATAGTCGGCCTATTTAGATAATAGACCGAGCAGTTAAGAAATTACGGAACAAGGAGGTACCATTAGTGAAAGTCATATGGCAAAATCACAGAGTAGAAGAGGCAACATGGGAACCAGAGGACAGCATGAGGCAGAAATACCCAGAGTTGTTTTAAGTTCGAGGACGAACTTTTTATAAGGTATGGGGGATTGTAACACCCGAAAATTCTCAAACTAATTTTAGAAATATCCTATAATTAATTCTGAATTTATGGATATTATTATAAAATTTTTCCATGGACAAATAAGGCAAAAAGGAATAAAAATAGAATGCGCGGTAAAAATATTTAAGTGGGGTTTGATCCCTAGACATTTACAATGTGAGGAAAATAAGCTTACCAAGTGGGATGGGTTTATTTTCATTGGAATAGATTAGAGGGAAAGATGGATAAGGTGAAGTTAGTTAAATTTTTCCATAAATATAAAAGGGAACTTAAGGGTTTTTTTAATTGAAACTTTTCCTCACCTTCTCACCGCCGACCCTCTCCCTCTCTCTCGAGTCTTTCTCTCCCTCACTCACGGCAAAATAAGGAGGTGGTCTAAGGTTTTGTGTTGGGCGGATTCAAGAAGGAGGACGCGCTAGGGAATCGTCTCAAGGAGTAGTTCGTCATTAGAACCTCTCCAAGACTCCAAGGACCTTCCCTCTCCCTAAACCCTACGCCCTAGAGTTGTAAGAACAAGCGTAGGATATAAGTATCCCTCACCTGCGGTATAAGTAGCTTCGTTTGTATGATTGATTGTTCTAGTTTATCTAATTGCAATTTTATGCCCATATGTGCAGATTAACTTCCTCTACCGATTTTAAGGGCACCACTAGATGGGCTGGACGTGCTTCCTCCTTTAGTTTGGGGTTTAGACGCACCGTCGAGTGCCTAGGAAGTATTCTTAAATGAAAAAGGGGAGTTTTTAGGCACGCAATGTGCTCGAGAAAATGTTAAGAAGCTCTAATATGAGTTTTAGCATGTTATGATGTTAGCTACCCTTACTTTATGTTTATGGACCCTAGTTCGTCCATTGGGTGGGCTCCTAGATCGCCCCTAGGCTCTAGATTGCCCAGTAGATGCAAGGTTAAAGAAAAGAATATTTATGAAAGTATTTTACTTTTCATGGCATGTGCTTGGACTCTAGTTCGTCCATGGGTGGGCTCCTAGTTGCCCCTAAGCTCCTAGTTTGCCTAGTAGTAGTACCCTAATGGGTTCGGAATTAGCTACCTCGGATCTATTTAGGGATGCGCGCATTAGCAGCACATTGCCAGGCCCACAGCAGCATGATTATTATTTTCACTTATTATATGTATAAGTTTCAAAAGTTCAGTAATAGCTTTAAGTGAAACCAGTTTTAAGATCATGCTTAGTTCAGTAAATTCTATGAATGTCATGTGAATTTAGTTATAAGAATATGATTTAGTTCATGTGCTTAGTATGATGAGTATGCCATGATATTTGTTTAGATTATATGTTTCAGCAAGAATAAATGATAAACATGATATGTTTTTCCTACATATGTTTTCAAAAGCATGAGTTTCGAGATATGCATTGTTTTGTGATGGTACTTACTAAGCTTTATGCTTATAGTTTCATTTTTCCTTATACTGCAGATAAAGACAAAGGAAAAATAGAGTAGCGGAAGCGGCATGAATGATGTGGAGTGTGTGATGGTGGAAACTTGGAATGAAAGAACTTTGGGAACTTGCATTAAGAGGACATGTTATTAAGAATGTTGAATGAATTAGTTCCTTGTCATGTTTACTATTTTCCGCATCTTAAGTACCCTTGTCATGTTGAGTGATACATTCAAGTGCATGTTTCTAGTTATACTTTGACATGTGTTAGCTTCTACATGTGATATGTTGGGTGATACATTCCAAGTGCATGTTAATTAGTAGTAAAATGAATGGTTTAAGGCCATGGAACTATTTCTGATATTATAGTGCTACTATTGATGCATCTAGACCGAAATAATGCCTAGTTTTAGTAGCAAGTTGATACAAAGTTCATGTTTCTAATTTCATTCTTAGAAATGGTTAAAGTATGCTTTAATGTCATGAAAACATGTAGAATATGGCTTAGAATCATTGTATACCTATTAGTATCAAATATGAGTTTGTGGTGTTTTTGGTACAAAGTAGGTTGACCTTGGCACGTTTCTGGAATCTGAATTTTCAGATTTCAGAACTACCAGTCGATTGCGACAGTTACCAGTCGACTGGGACCAGCAGAAAAATGGCACAGAAAGTTTCTGTCGCCTCGGGCAGTCGACTGGCAATATATCAGTCGACTGGTGTCAGTTTAAACAGAATGTGATGTAGATCTGCTGGTTAGTGCTTCAGTTATGCAACGTTGAGGTTGGGGGATCAAATCCAGGCCTAGCTAATAACATTAATGTTTTTGTTTTATTTTTGTTTTAATTTGGCTGGTTAGTACTTCCAACATATTATGATTTGCCGCAACATGTTTAAGTTATAAATTGTTAGTTCAGTACATAGCAAAAATATATAAGATTTTTTTTAAATTCTCCCACTTGGATTTAGCATCTAGAAAACAATGATCAGTAATCAGTTAGTCAGTCAGTTAGTAGTAGCGATCCACCTTAAAGCCATAGTACCAGAAGGCGGGTCGTTACATAATAATCTTCATCTGACAGTCTGTACTAACTCTGCCTCGTGTTGAACTCTCTGGGGTCCCAGCAGTTGAGTCTCATCGACTTCATCCCAAAGGGTGGGTGTCCTACACGCCCTACCGTACAACGCTTCAAACGGTGCCATCTATATCGTCGAACGAAAACCGTTGTTGTAGGCGAACTCTACCAAGTGCAAATGGTCCTCCCAACTGCCCCTAGAGTCCATCACACATGAGCGCAGTAAGTCCTCCTAAGTCTGGATAGTACGCTCTGACTGTCCTTCTGTCTAGAAATGAAAAGCTGTGCTGAGATGGAGCTCTGTACTCATAGCCCTCTGCAAACTCTGCCAGAATCGAGATGTAAAACGTGGATCCCTATCCGAGATAATACTCAAAAAGACTCCGTGCAATCTAACCATCTCCCGGCAGCTCAACTCCGCCAATCTATCAAGAGAATCTGTCCTCTGGATAGCTAAGAAGTGAGCAGATTTTGTTAGTCAGTCCACGACTACCCAAATCGCATCATGACCTCTCTTAGTCCTCGGCAAACCTACAACGAAGTCCATGGTGATATGTTCCACTTCCACTCGGGAATGAGAATCCTCTTGAGGAGTCCAGCAGGTCCCTGGTGCTCTGCGTTAACCTGCTGACAGACAAGAAATCTAGCAACAAAGTCCGTGACGTCCCTCTTCATGTCGTTCCACCAATAGGAACGTCTCAAATCACGATACATCCGTGTGCTACCCGGATGAATAACAAAACATGATCGATGAGCCTCCTGCAGCAACTCCTCTAAGACAGGGTGCGCCTCTAGTACACACAACCTCCCTCGGAAGTATAGAACACCCTCCTCTAGGGGTGAGTATTCGGTTAAAACCGAACCGAACCGAACCAAATAGACCGAAAACCGAATAAACCGAAATTTTTCAACAAAATCGAACCGACCGAATTTCTTAATAAAAACCGAAATAACCGAACCGATAAAATATCGGTTAATTCGGTTTTTAACCGATTTAACCGAACTTTTAAAATTCTATTCGATTTTAATTAAAAAATCAAGATTTTATTTAATTTAATTATATTTTTAAATAAAAATAATTAAATTAATATTCTTATTCGGTTTATTCGGTTTAACCGAATTACAAAATTGAAAACCGAAAACCGAACCGAATTAACCGAAAACCGAACCGAATTTCGAAAAAAAATCGAAAACCGAATTAACCAAATCGAATTCCAAAATTCGGTCGGTTCGGTTCGGTTAATTCGGTTTTTCCGAATTTTTGCTCACCCCTACCCTCCTCATCATGTATGAAATCTAACTGCTCTCCTGAACTCGCCTGGCTACCCAGAAACTGAATATGCTGGTCACAGGCCTGAGCCTCTTTGATCCTCGTCCGAATCTCTGACTGAGCTATCAAAGTCACTAGCAGTCCTCTCTCTGTCCGAGACTGCTCCTCTAACCCCAGCTCAGAGAAACTCTGAATCAAATCCGTGACCATCACTCTGTGGCATGCCAAAACAGCTTTGGACTTTCGACTGAGGCGTCGGCGACTACATTAGCTTTTCCAGGATGATAGCTAATGGTGCAATCATAATCCTTCAGAAACTCTATCCATCTCCTCTGTCGAAGGTTCAGCTCTCGCTGAGTGAATAGATACTGAAGACTCCTGTGGTTCGTGCAGATCTCGAAAGTGATCCCATAAAGATGATGCCTCCAGATCTTCAGCGCACAAATGATAAAGGCCAACTCTAAGTCGTGAACCGGGTAGTTCCTCTTATGCTCCTTCAACTACCGAGAGACATAAGCAACCACCCGTCCATGCTACATGAGTGCTGCACCCAATCTCAGGAGAGAGACATCAGTATACATAGTGAAATCATCCTCTCTAGACGGCCGTACTAGAACTGGCGCAGATACCAGCCTCCGCTTCAGCTCCTGAAAGCTGGTCTTATAGGTTTCCATCCATACAAAATTCACGTCTTTCCTGGTCAGGCGTGTAAGTGGTGATGACATGCTGGTGAACTCTCCACCAAGCATCAGTATTAGCCAGCCAAACCCAGAAAAACTGCACTAATTGGGTTAGTCAATCAACAATCACCCAATTCACTTCCAACCCTCCCGAGTCGTAGGTAAATCCCTGACAAGGTCCTTAATACATGTTCTCATTCCAACCATAAATGAGGATCGTCTAATATAGCCTAGCGGGTCACTAAGGTTCAACCTTAATCTACTAACCTACGAAACATCTAACCACAACATCCACGATATCCTTCCTAATATCGGTCCACCAACGGAAATGCCTCAGGTCTCTGTATCTTCGGTATTACCTGCAAACACACAAACCAAGAACGGTGAGCCTCACTTGCCTCATAGGTGAGATAATCAGGGAAGCTCCCCTGTATATAGGTCAGAAAATTTTCAAACCATATAAAACGCTAGAACACTCCTTCGGACTGGCGTCCGGATATTCTCGAACTACGAAAACGTTCGAGAGCTAAGGCTACCACTGTCATCAGTACGACCGAGTGACAATAGGAAAACCCTAACGTCCACGTGCTAGAACTTCTAGCTCTGAAACGAGGAGATACTGTAACCTAGTCGTCTCTGATGCCAATGAACCACCACATGGACTGGTTTGGAAGTCAACTCGTAACCACTCTCACTTGATAACCAACGGTCTACCCCTCGGAGACCGTCCTCCATAATATACACCAGTTACAGACAAATTTCACCGGTGTCACGTTGCTAACACCATTCCATCGCATCCCAGCGGATCCTGCTTCTCAATGTGCTACCGAGAATATCTAACACATACGACCTGTCTATGAGTCCTAAACCTCAAAGACAAGAATAGCGTAAGAAGAGTCAACTAACCGTCTTCTCGTAACCCAATATTTCTTCGGTTCTCCACTCAAGGTTCAGAAACCTCTGAGTTCCAACTCCATAACATAGAGACACGTTATGTCTCAAGAGTATCTCAACATAATCACGAAGTGATTCTTGGTTCCCTGACAGTTTCCTCCACATCTTCCACCCAGAAGTAGTCTAACCTCGAAAGAGATTCGCCTCAGCGCCAATCATAAGTACGTAGGTACCTCCTTGGTCCACCAAACCAAGTACCAACGGTAACCCGCAAGTGTCAAGCAACTAGCATCACACCTTTCCGAATCGGTACAAGTCGCATATGGCTGTACTTTTTGGCTATCTAACCAAGCATAATAAATCGGTATCAAAAGTCCCATGAAAATAGGATATCTCTATCCTCTATCAACCGAGATAATAAATAACAAATATCATCTCTGCTGTATCACAACAGACCATGTCCTCCAGACATGTCATCTAGGATATATATCCATAACTGAGGCTCGATGAGCTAAAGTGAGTTAATACCAAACCTGATAAAGTCAACTAATACATACAACCATCAATAGGTTGTCGTCTGATTCGACTAGAAGTCCCCGACTCATCAGTCGACACTATTAGAGAATCAACCGTCTCCGCTATACAATTAAAACCACCATGTCTAACACTATACTAGACAATAGATATAAAGGAGGTAAATGAAATATGTCATATACCTCGCGTCGTCTGGAGGAGTCCCGTCG
Source organism: Boesenbergia rotunda (assembly GCA_024364735.1). Classification (NCBI taxonomy): domain Eukaryota; kingdom Viridiplantae; phylum Streptophyta; class Magnoliopsida; order Zingiberales; family Zingiberaceae; genus Boesenbergia; species Boesenbergia rotunda. The sequence goes on from JAGFNQ010004997.1 coordinate 204,791, forward strand.
CCGCCATGTCCCAATCGCATACATCGAGAAAACGACTCCGACATAAAATTCAAAAAAAAAGCACCCATAAGACCACAAGGTATCTCGAGAACCTGGCTCTGATACCAAATAAATTGTCACGCCCTGAGACCCCAAGGAGCCGCTGATCCAATAGAATATCGGACAACACCTCCCCTGTCCGGCGGACAATTACATATACATACATCACATAAATCACAACCACGCAGTTAAATGGGCCTCAGGCCTCAAATCAAGACAGAACATAACATAAAACCGGGTAATCCATACCTGACTGCGGACCGGTCCAACTTACGACGAAACAAAATGAAACAAGGCCTCCATGGCATACAAAAGTACAACTATACTGTCATGTAATCAACCCGACAAAACACGGATACAACAGCGGAAACAAAAAGACAAAATGAACAGAAAGAGGGTACCAACATGTACCCCCATCAAAATACCAAGACAAACCCCGAGAATCATCTCGAAAATACACGAGCTGGGACAGGCTATCGGGCACTCCAGTCGAACCTCCTGAAAAAAAAATAAGGAGCTAACGGTATGAGTCATAGAACTCAGCGAATATCTCATCATATATATACAAGATAGTCAAATATAGCAACAGTGTAATAGACTACCGAAAACATACGTGCACAGACAGTAATAAGAAGAGCTGCAAGAGAAAAATAAAGACTACCTTACCAATGTAGCAGAGTCGCCAAGACCAGACATAAGGGTCTCCTGTAAGTGCATGTCAATCATATGTAGCATCAAATAAAAACAATTACAAGTATGAGCAAAATAAACGGATACACAAGGTGCAATGACATGGTCACCCCTGCCGTCAGTCAGACATCGTCACCTATGTACGGGAGGAAGATGAACGGAGGCCACCCTCCGACGTAGGACTGTGACTGCCGTCCATACTCTGCCATCACTACTCCTGAGCGATCGAGTAGATGGAATGCTGTCGGTGTAACACCCCTGCTCCATGGCCTATCCTAGCGATGTCTCTATCAGCCTAAGATCATCTGTGGAGGACATCTCTGTCTGAGTGTTACCCCTACCCCATGTATATAATGGGGGAGAGACCTCTCCCTCTCATCTCCTGGTATCTGGACAACTCAAGGAGGGACATCTGTCTGCTACCACGCTCCGATTCACTAACCCATGAGTGCATGAGCGGAGCAGCACAGAGCACACTACCCAATACTCCGTCAACCACTAACCCATGAGTGGCCGTATGGGTAGGTCAGTATGACTGCCGACCTAGCTCACCCAAAAGGGGCCCCTGGTCGATAGTGATGCACAATGCACGATGATGCATAACACTGGTCAAAACAGCATCCACTATCTAATCCACCTATATCAACATGATATGCAAGGTTCGTAAGTAATGCACCATAACCTAAGTCTTAAAGGTATAGGTATCACATGTTAGTTGTGGCACAAACAACATCAACAAAGCAAATATAAGAGTCATGCCACAATCTATTACGCTATTGCTAAACAAGCATATCAAGTATATATATATCTGTGACTAATCTAAAAGAAGAGTCAGAGATACCCGCCTCTGATGAAGAAATCCAATAGTGAAGAGAACTTCCGTCTGAAATAATATCCGCCGCAAGAGGAGTCCAATTAGCTGAGTCAATGACCTGTATCATGGCAAATACAACTTAGCTAATTTTACAATTTATAAATCAGCTAAGTTTCACTCTTCTATTTATACCCTTATTACATAACCTAATCCAACCAACCAAAATTGGATTCGTATTAGGTCGAACCCAAACCTAACCAACGAAGATTGGGTTTCAGATTAGGTCTAACCTAATCCTAACCCAATCAACCCAATCCAGATGAATTGTCACAGAACACACACATCCCCCCTGCCGCATGATCAAAATAAAGCAACACAAGATCAAATGCAACTCATGACCCAAGAACTACAACTCCACACACGGCAACACTGAGGCAATGCCCAATTACATCTATCATCCATCAAAGAACACGCCAGGGATCCACACAGAGGAAGCAACTACAAATACTAACAAACATAGCAGTAGCTTCCCTTTGCTCCAGCAATCAAGAACATATTCTTGTAATTGGGCATGGCTCAGCAATCAACCACATAGCAGTAGCTTCCCTTTGATCCAACTCACAACAAATTAAGAAACCAACTCCAATTCCAGGCCAAATCACACCTCACGGCAATAGACTAAACCCCAAACATAGCAGATTATCCCGAGATCAAAACATAGATCCAAAACTGACAAATACGAACCTGAACAGGAGAACTAAAACCACAATCCCAATTCAAAATCCAATCCACACACGAAACCCTAGTTCAAGCTTAGAAACCAATTCACGGCAGATCAAGAACCACGATCAAACCCGAGAGACTAAAGGAGATACCTAGGTTAAGTGACCCTCAACCAGAAGCCCGATCACAAGGAAGAAAGACTGTGGCACGCGATGCGCGTGATGCCGCTGCGACGGCTGCCCAGCACCCAAGATCCGACTGGTTTCCGGCCCCCTGATCCGCACGAGGTCACATAAGAGGTCGTCTGCGATCGTAAGGAGAAAGAAAGGAAGGTCCTCGGAGGGTTACCGTCGCCGATCGAGAGGACGCAAGCCGCACGGGAGAAGAAGAAGAAAAGTCGGCACCCACCGCGCTAGGGCTCGCGAAGGAGAAAAGGGAAGGACCGGCGTGGCTGTTGCGCGTAAGGAGAACAAGAGGAAGAAGCCAGAAATCGGCTTGGCGCAGCGGAGGAAGGACTCGAACGCAAGGCTAGGGCTTGCGATTACATTCGGTGGAAATTAATAAAAGGTTGACCATTTTGCAACCAGCCCCATCAAATTTTAAATATTTACATAAAAGCCCCTAAGTTTAGGAATCTTTGACTTTTAGCCTCTAAACTTTCCGTATTTTAACAGCACGTATGTCCCAGACCAAGCCTAAGTACCCCGGACATAAGCTGCACCGCGGGGCATTAGGGTTTTTGTTACTTGGTCGGACGCGTATGTCCCAGACCAAGCCTAAGTACCCTGGGCATAAGCTGCATCGCGGGGCATTAGGGTTTTAGTTACTTGGTTGGGCGCGTATATCCCAGACCAAGCCTAAGTACCCCGGGCATAGGCTGCACCGCAGGGCATTAGGGTTTTGGTTACTTGGTCGGGCGCGTATGTCCCAGACCAAGCCTAAGTACCCCGGGCATAGGCTGCACCGCGGGGCATTAGGGTTTTGGTTACTTGGTCGGGCGCGTATGTCCCAGACCAAGCCTAAGTACCCCGGGCATAGGCTGTATCGCGGGGCATTAGGGTTTTTGAATTCCTTAGTAGCACATTTGTCATTTTGAAAGAAGCATCCCATTTTATTACTTGATTTTGCTGCAAGAGCACAGAGAGACACAGACAGTTGTTCTAAGCAAATTGCAAATCTTACCAAGGCCAGCGGGGTCCGAGACCGCAGCCGGACCGGGACCTCCTGCGTTTCTACCTTTCCTCTGCAGCTAGTCCTCTTGGCCCTTCGGGTTCTTCCGAGACTCTGTTCTGACCTCTCCACTGTAACACCGTCGGGACACCAGCTGGTCTCCTCGAACTTCCACCACCCGGTCGCCCACCGGGAACTTAATTTTCTGGTGGTAAATAGAAACTATAGCCTAGAAAGTACTGAGTGCTGGGCGGCCCAGGATGGCATTGTAGGAGGAGGGCGCGTCCACGATTAAGAAAGGAGTCCTCCGGGTTCTCTCGAGCCTGTCGTTGCCCAACGAGAGTGACAAGGTAATTTGGCCCAGCGGCTGTACTCGATACCCCGTGAAGCCGAACAGTGGGGTCGAGACCGGGAGCAGTTCATCCTCGTCTATCTGCATCTGTTCCCAAGCTGCTTTGTACAAAATATTCACGGAACTCCCCGTGTCTATGAAGATTCGCTTCACCTCATAATTGGCAATGCGGGCCACGATCACTATGGCGTCCTCATGGGGAGCTTCTACTTCTTCGAGGTCGGATGGCCCAAACGAGATTGTAGGGCCCGACGCCTAGTTTCGGCTTGTCCCGATGGAGTAGTTTTCCCACCGCCGGGTGTACGACTTCCGAGCTCGGTTAGTGTCCCTCCCCCCCCCCCCCCCCCCCCCCGGTAGGTCCTCCGGAGATGACCCCTACGTGGCCCGAAGGGGGCCCCGCATAGGGGCTTTGCCCTTTTGGAGATCTCTCTCTATGGAGAGGGATCTTCGGGGTGCGGGCGCCCGACTCCTACCTCTAGATCGCGATCGGGACCGCGGTCAGACTTCGTTCTCCCCTGCGGGCCGTCGTCGAGGGGAAAAGCTTCACCGTGGCGACCTTCGGTGATACCCCGACTTGTTCCATTTTCTCCGAGGTTTGGTGTCTGCTTCCTCAATGAACTTCTTCTTTAAGGCATGACACTCTTCTGTGGAGTGAGTCGAACTGCCATGATAATTGCAGTACTTAGGCAATGACTCCGGCTGCTCGGTGTCTACCGTCTCCACCAGCCGACGCTTGCTAGTCCAGTGATCCTTCTGTTGGTGCAGGAAGCACCATATCGAACCTTGTTTTGATATTGGCAAAGGATTCAAAGTTAAGTTTGTTTGTGATCTAACAATATTCACTGAGTGTGCAGGATACAAAGCCCTAGCGAAGGATTGCTAGGCTCCTGGCGAAGGACTGCCAGTATCCAAGCCCTAGCGAAGGACTACTAGGCTCCTGGCGAAGGACTGCCAGTATCCAAGCCCTAGCGAAGGACTGCTAGGCTCCTGGCGAAGGACTGCTAGGCACCAGGCGAAGGACAGCTTGGGACTGAAGCCCTAGCGAAGGAATGCTAGGCACCGGGCGAAGGACAGCTCGGCATCCAAGACCTGACAAAGGACCGTCAGGCAAAAGTCCAACCAAAGGAACGGTTGGCATCAGGTAAATTCTCCCGAGAGGAGTAGGTGAGGACGCGTTCCCTGTCGAGGGAACAGTAGGTGTCGGTTCGACCTAGGGCTCCATTTTGGAGACCAAAGTCAGAACCAAGACAGCTAAGGCTGTATAAACTAATAATTAATTATTTTATTGTGTTTTGGACTAACCCTGGTGAATATCGAAAAACTTTCGGATTTATGAAAAGAGCAATTTGCACAGCGGAAAGAAACAAAACACGCGAACACAGTACTTTTTTACTTGGTTCGGAGCCTAGGTCGACTCCTACTCCAAGGCCCACGATCGTTGATCGTTTACTTTGGGCAATTATATATAAGCGCAAAATCAGTTTACAAGAATAGATTTACAAGTATAGTACCATAAACTTTTAAACAAAAAAAACTCTTCTTTTACCGACGTCCGGTTGTAGGTTGACTTTCCGGAGCAGCGGGACGTCGTCGGCTCGAGTTGGGCAGTTTCCGGAGCAAGGCGTGAGCACAGAAGAGCGTGGAAGCGTTGGTTCGAAGTTGTTGTTGAAAGCTTGGGCGTTGAGTGCTATTTATAGCACCTCGGGGCGCCCTGGACGTCGGGGGCGCCCTGCCACGTGTCAACCGATCCGGTTTTAGCTCGATCAAGCGTTATCCCATCCGAATAGGGATAACTTTGACTCTGGGGGCGCCCTGGTCGCAGAGGGCACCCTGCTTGACTTCTTCCGTGCAAAATTCTCGGCTGGATAAGGGTGACGCTTCGCAGGCTTGGGTGCGGGGCGCCTTGGCTGCTGAGGGCGCCCTGGCTGCTGAGGGCACTCTGGCTGCTGAGGGCGCCCTGGCTGCTGGTAAGCAGCCGAAGCCTTTTTTGCTTCATTTGTTTCTGGTTCACCTTGGGGGCACCCTGGACACTCAGGGCGCCCTGCTCAGCTGTTGCCTCACTCCTTTGAGGCTCTCTGAGTTGCAGACACACGTTCCTTCGGTCCTACATCCAGGGTTAGTCCAAAACACAATAAAACAATTAATTATTAGTTTATACAGCCTTAGCTGTCTTGGTTCTGACTTTGGTCTCCAAAATGGAGCCCTAGGTCGAACCGACGCCTACTGTTCCCTCGACGGGGAACGCGTCCTCACCTACTCCTCTCGGGAGAATTTACCTGATGCCAACCGTTCCTTTGGTTGGACTTTTGCCTGACGGTCCTTTGTCAGGTCTTGGATGCCGAGCTGTCCTTCGCCCGGTGCCTAGCATTCCTTCGCTAGGGCTTCAGTCCCAAGCTGTCCTTCGCCTAGTGCCTAGTAGTCCTTCGCTAGGGCTTGGATACTGGCAGTCCTTCGCTAGGGCTTGGATACTGGCAGTCCTTCGCCAGGAGCCTAGCAGTCCTTCGCTAGGGCTTTGTATCCTGCACACTCAGTGAATATTGTTAGATCACAAACAAACATAACTTTGAATCCTTTGCCAATATCAAAACAAGGTTCGATATGGTGCTTCCTGCACCAACAATCTCCCCCTTTTTGATTTATGGCAACACAATTCAAAGTTAAGTAAAAAATAGTTAAGCAAGAGGGTTAAGACGAATAAAACATAACAATTCTGAACAGTCTAAAACCAATGTAATTTGAACAGAAAAAAAATTTTCATACTCCCCCTGAATCATTGTGTTATAAAATACTTAGCTTAACACTTAACTTTGACCCTTCCTCCCCCTTTGACATATATCAAAAACAAACATGGGTGAACAAGGTATCTAACAGGGATTTTTGAGTTTTCCTAAGTGCTTCATGTTTTTAACAAAGTATTTTTCAAAAATGGAGAAAAAACATTTTCACTAACAAAACTTTTCCATTTTGAAAAAGTTTTGCAGGCCTAAATTTTAAAAAAACTTTTACTTACAAGGCTTTTAAAAAAATTTACTTAGGCAAAATTTTGAAGCTAGATTTCCTTTAAACAAAGTTTCAAATTTTGAGAATTGGGAATAAATTTGTTTACTAAGGAAAATTTTACTTAGGAGAAAAATATGTACTCAAAAAATCTTGAAAACACTTAGAAAGATTTCGAAATTTTTGAATCACTTTTTGAAAAAGAGTTAAAAATTAAAAAATTTCCTTTCTCTCTTTCCTTTCTTTTCCCCTTAATGTGAAATTCTTCTCCTTATGTTTTAGACCATTCTAAGAAAAACTTTCTTTGAAAAGGGGAAAAAGTTTAAGAAAGAATTTAATTTTTAATTTCACTTTTTCTACTCTCCTCCTTGGTCATATATCAGAGAATTTTTGAAAAATATATTTTGAAAGAAATTTAAAATTTATGTATCAGAGCTTGTGATTCTTGAAAAGAAATTGAACGAAATAATGTCAAGAGTTATGATAATTTCAAAGTAAATATTTTTTTCAACTCAAGTAAATATTATTTCCAAAAGAATTTTGATAAGCCAAAATGATAGTATTTTGAAAATATATGCAAGTACATTTTGAAAAATGTATGAACTTTGGAGGCACAATATTTTACTAGACTTGGTTTATTTTCTAGTCTAACACAATCCTAGGAAGCCTTGTTAACTACAAGGACCTTTCCTAAGTGTCCTGGAAATTTTTCAACCCAAGTAAATATTATTTAAAAAGGTATTTCAAAAATAATTTTATAAGCCATAAAAACTTTTAAAATAATATTATTTTGTAAGACAAATGTTTTCGACATAATTTTGAAAATATAGTGTATGAAAACATATTATTTAGAAATGTTTAATAACTCTTTTAATTTGACCTCCCCCTAAACTTAATACAGTCCTTGGAAGCTTGTAGATCACAAGTATTCTTCCTCTGAGTTCTTAGGGTTCGGTTCATATCAAAAGAATTATTTAATAATTTCAAAGATAATTGCCAAAGAAAATACTTGTTAGAAATAATTTCATTTGGTTTAGACTCCCCCTAAATTTGACACATCCTCGGAGTTCTTGTAGATCATTAAGTAGACCTTCCTTTGTGTCTTTAGGGTTTACTAAAATCAAAAGAATAGTTTTGAATACTAGCATGATAATATAATTTTAGAAAATTCAATTTGAGCAGAAACCCTGTTTTCAAAAAAAAACATTTTGAAATAATAATGGTTTTTGTAAAGCACAATTTTCAAAAGATATAGTGATTATTTGAAAACATAGTATTTTGTTTTAATGATTTGAAAAAGTGAATATAGAGAACTGAAAAGGAGAAATGATTTCAAAAAAGAAGGTTTTTTTTAAGTCCAAAAAAAATATAAATATCTAAGCCCAGATTGCAAAAAAATATCCTAAGTAATCCCCAAGATGACTTTTTGCCATACTTATTTTTCAAGAATAAGTTGATTGTTTCAAAGAAATATTTGTATAATGGTAAAAGAAAGAAATAAATGTTAAGAAATATATTTCAGGATAGTGAAAAAAACTTGATTTTAATTACGATGATTTGAAACATTAACTCTTAGTTAAAAAGTTAACTTTGATTTAATTGATTGATTTGAATTTGATTTAATTGAATTATTTTGAATTTGATTGAATTGATTTAATTAAGATTTAATTAATTTAATTGATTTCATTTAGATTTAATTGAATTTAATTGACTTAATTAAGATTTAATTGAATTTAATTGACTTGATTTTGATTTAATTGAATTTGATTTTGATTTAATTGGATTTAATTAATTTAATTGATTTAATTAAGATTTAATTAATTTAATTTTGATTTAATTGAATTTAATTAATTTAATTGATTTAGTTAAGATTTAATTAATTTAATTGATGTAATTAAGATTCAATTAATTTAATTGATTTAATTAAGATTTAATTAATTTAATTGATTTAATTAAGCTTTAATTGATTTAATTGATTTAGTTAAGATTTAATTAATTTAATTGATGTAATTAAGATTCAATTAATTTAATTGATGTAATTAAGATTCAATTAATTTAATTGATTTAATTGATTTGATTGATTAGATTGGATTCAACTTTTAGGTCCTAAGCATCTCACCCATTTCTAAGTGACAAAACAGGATATCCTTAACTGTTTTGTGAGATGCATTAAATTTTATCTTTTAATTAAAATTAAAAGCTATGATTTGATTGAAGCTTGTGTTAGATTCAAGTTTAACAAACGACAATTTGAAAGTAAGTTTCGATAATTGGCTTCCAGGTCTTGGCGAGGCACAGAGGCCTTCTTTGGCCGTAGCCTTATTGGATCAACAACCCTTTCCTAGACAAAGCCTTTTAAAGAAATTTTATTTTCAAATTGCTTTCTAAGAAACTTTGGTCTAACTAGCTTAGGATTCGGAGAGGTAGCTTCGGCTAGTTCCACCGGAATAAAAATACAAAATAGGGTACTCCTTACCCTACTTGACTCCTTAGTCAGGTTTCCCTAACGTACTATCATCAAACCTTGTCCTAATACTAGGTTTTTCAAGTTTCAATTAATCAGGTCCTTAACCATTTCTAGTTCTAAGAAATAAAATAAAATAAAAGGCAGCACTCAATTAAAGCAAACAAGAAAAAATTGATCTAAGTTATATCATAATCGAAATAAAACTCTGGATTTTCAAAAATAGCATGGTTGTGAATTAAGTTTTCTAACGTATTAATCTTAACTAATTTATATGAATTAATTACGTTCTTCGAAATAAATATTAGATTTCCAAATATTAAAAACTTACCTTTTCCGATCGTTTGTCTAGTATTCTTGTGATGATCACGAGCTAATCGGACCAGTGTGGGTCGATCTTCTTCATTGTCTTCTGATTTCGAGTCTGAGTCGGACTCGGGTACAGGTTGAAGCTTCTTCTTTGGAGTTTTCCCTGCACTTGAAATTATACCTTCCTCGACCATTATAGTATCAGTCTGATTATATAATTGTAATTTTGGAACAAATTCAAAATTGGTTACCATTTGTGTCTCAGTCACTTTGTCTTTTGACTCTGGCTCGAATTCGCAGTCAAGTATGGATTCTATCTCATCTTCTGATTCAGAGTCAACTTTGAAGTCGGGTGCTGACTCTTCGTGTAAGTTGATTAGCTTCTCCCACATCTCTTTGGCACAGTTGAAGGATCCGACCCGCTTCAGTTCTTCTTTGGTCAGGCCGCATTGTAAGATTACTGTTGCCCTGGCATCAGTCTCGATCTTCCTCAGAGTTGGTTCATCCAATTTGTCCCAAGCGATCGATGTTCCATCTTCCGTGGGGAATCTGAACCCCGTTTGGATTATCGACCATAAATCCATATTAGCCTTCAGGTGGGATTCCATTTGACTTTTCCAGGAGTTGAAATTTTCACCAGAGAAGAGCGGTGGACGAATGCTATTCCATTCTTGATTGGCCATTAAAAATAATCCTTGCACACAAAAGAAATAACAGAAATGTACCAAGACTTGGTCTTGCATTAGTAGTGCGGGAGAAGGAAAAAAATAAAATTAAAAAAAATTGGAAAAAAAATTTCGAATTAGAAAAAGAAATAAGAATCCGAAAAAAAATTTCAAACTGGTGGTTGCACCAAGTTTGAACTTCCCGCTCTGATACCACTTGTTGGATCGAGAGAACCGATAGAGGGGGGTGAATATCGGAAAACTTTCGATCCAACACCTTCCCGGGCGGCAGGTCTTTTCCCCGCGTCGGAGCCGGGGGCTCCCTCCTGTCTGACCGAGGGGTTGCCGAAGGAGGAGCTCCAACTGGATCCTTGCGTCGGACATACTGTACTTCCTCTACATTGACATGCTTGACTGAGTGTCCCAGCAAATCGTCAAAGCTGGCGGGAGGCTTCATCACCAAGGACTGGAAGAATTCCCCTTCAGCAAGCCCTTGGGTGCAAGCACTGATGAGTATCTCCGATGTCATGCTGGGTATGTCCTGCGCCACCCGGTTGAACCTCTGTATGCACTCCTTGAGCGGTTCCTTAGGCTTTTTCTTGAGAGCGAGCAGGTTAAGTGCTGTCTTCTGGTAGCGCCGGCTACTCGTGAAATGATGGAGGAATGTTGTCTTGAACTCCGCGAAGGAGTTGATGGAACCTTGTGGCAACCTCTGGAACCACCGCTGAGCTGCTCCAGACAAAGTGTTCAAAAACACCCGACACTTCACCCCATCAGTATACTGGTGCAGAAGTGCCGCATTCTCGAATTTACAGACGTGATCCTATGGATCCGTCTTCCCATCATTCTCAGGGATCCCCGGCCCGTGGAACTGCTTTGGCATGGGGTCCTCGACAACCTCAGACGAGAAAGGGGTAGAGGGAGTCTTCTGAGGGATCTTGGGCCCATCCCTCTTCCCCGGTCCCTCTTCATGCCTCTGAGCACTGGAGGCCACCGAATGGGCCTTCTCCCCATCTCTAGGGGATTCTCTCTGAGGGCCTTGGGCTGTTGTGTCCTGTCGCCCCATAGGGGTGACGGATCTTCGGAAATGCTAGGCGGAGACTTTGGGGATCTCCTCCCTCGCCGGACCCACTGGTTGTGGGGCAGCCTGTTCGATTTGGTGCTGCTCTAGAGCTTCCTTGATGGCGTTAGCCACCAGGCGGTCAAATTCCTCTCGCATGAGGGTGAGGGGTTGTCCCTCCGATCCGGCCATCGGTGTTCCTTCAGGTTCTTTTCTAGTTTCCCATAGACTGCGCCAATTTTGTTCCGGAAGGAGTCGTCGGCGATGGTCAGTCACTGAGGCTCAGCCCCTGTGGAAGTTACTGCGCCGAGGAGGAACTTGGGGTCCTGCGAAGTTAACACAAGCGTTAGGGGGACACGCTGACAGGGGTCCGACGGAGTCCACTCCGACGCTCAAGTTAGTAGGTTGTCCAAAGAGTAATCGCAGTGAGAAAGAAAGATAGTATGTAAAACGAGAGATAGTAACACCCTTTACCGAAGGGGTTTGACTACCTTTTAACACCCTTTCCTAGGCCCGTCACCCTCGGGGATATCCGAGGCCTAAGGAAGAGGGCTACCTTGACCTACCGTTGTTGGGTCGCGCAGCTTCTTTATCCTTTGTTATGACCAGGGATCATTCAACCCTATCACATAACTTTTGACTCGAATATCAGAATGAGACAATCTATTTTTGAATTATATATTTCTGAATGAACTTTGATTCAAAAAAATCGTCTCGTTCTGATATTTAAGTCAAAAGTTATGATTTTTCAAAAGTTTACTATATACTTGTAGCAGCTATTGTTGAGTAGCTACTCGATAACAGTTGTTATATCTGTGTAGTAAACTTTTAAAAATCATAACTTTTTACTAAGTAATTTTTTAAATCGAAAATCTTTCAGAGCTATATAACTCAAAAAAAAATCATATCATTTTGATATCCGAGTCAAAAGTTATGATTTTCAAAAATTTATTACATAGTAGTTGCAGCTACTACAAGTAATTGCTATACGTTGTAACAGCTACTACGTAGTAGTAAGTAATTGTTATACATTGTAGCAACTACTACATTGTAGTTGCAGCAAATATGAAGTAGCTGCAGCTACTATGCAATAGCTGCTACGATTACATGTAATTGAAGGAGAGAGAATTTTATAGGAAGGAGAGAAAAATTATTGCATGCAGATCGATAAGAGAGGACAGAGATAAAAGTTATTGCATGTCGATGAGAGAGAAATTAAAAATTGGGTTTAGGCTGCAACAGATGGCCCACGTCTAATGTCTCTCACGATCACTCATATAAGGTCGAACCGGATAACATCTCTCTCTTTTTCTCTCTCATTATATATATGTGTGTGTGAGAGAGAGAGAGAGATTTTTCTTTATAAAATCATTTTTTTCTCTTTTTATCTCCCAATCCTTCATCGGAGGCCTAGCTAGCCACCCTCACGATTCTCCTCTCCAAGCCCTTCGGCCCTCCCTCGCCGCGATTACTATGAGTCGGGAATCATCTCTCCGACTCTATCCCGGGCTCTATTATGGAGTTGAAAAGGTTGGTCAAGCTCGACCTCAGCAAGAACCACCTTTCCGGTGAGATTCCAAGTGGAGCCACTGATCTTCCGGTCCTTAGTCTGTTAGACCTATGGTGAACAACTTTTCTTGTGAAATCCTAGCTCCCTCACTTTCCAACGAGATTCCAAGTGGGGCCGCTAATTTCCCCTATTGTACCCTGCCCTCCATCATCGCAATGATTCCGACAAAGCTCCCTTGTCGGTAAAAGATCGTGTTTTTCATTTTCTTGTTAATCATATTTTGTTTTTGAAAATTTTCGAATTCCAAAAATTTCAATCCAATTTACACTTGTTTATTCCTCCTTCCCCTGACCCTCACCTTTAGAAGTCACCAAGAATTGAAATCCCAACTCCGCATGCAAGTAAAATAATAAATAAACACTTGTACAAATATAAAATATTCCAGAATTTTATGTTTAATAATTAGCTTCATTATTAAATTAATAATTACAATACTAGACTGATTTAGTTTTATCTATTTCTTTAATTTTTGCTCTTGTTCATTCACAACAATAGAATATTTTATGTTATTATTAAAGTTATAATCTAGAATGTATTATGCATCAAACTTCTTAATGCAATTAATCCTATCATCGATTAATTTGAAAATCTTAGATATATATTTGTTAGTATTTAAATTATATTTTGTTTTTGTTTCGTTAGACTTGCATTGTGAATTATGACAAGAAAATAAAATTTTGAATTTGGAAGTTCGAGGAAAAAGAAAGAAAGACAAGAGATTCTTACAAAATCTCTCACTGAGTCCATGGAAAGGTACATAAAACTTATAGTTTACGTAGTTGAAGACTTGACTATTATTATAAATTTGGATCAAAATTTGAATCCTGAGAATGTAGTTGCTGATCAAATTTTGATTGAAAATATAGTTTTGAATGATGGAATTAAAGTAGCTGCAAATGATATTAAAATTTTGAATGAAAATATAGATATGAGTTGTGAAGAATTAGATGATTTATTTGATCTAGGAAATTGAGAAAATAATATGTCTCGAAGAAAGATTGATTTGTTAATAGAGAGAGATCCAAAAAGAGTTATGGATATTGTGTATCCAGTTAATGACCATGGTAGAAGTTTCAATGATAGACATTACAGTCGATCTATGTCGAATGAAGAAAAACTTGATAGATCATGGTTAGTATACTCTCGGAAGAAGGATAATGTGTTTTTCTTTTGTTGTGTGTTATTCAAAAGAGATAAAGTTATATCAAGTCCTTTTACAACAACTATAGGTTATGGTGATTGAAAAAATATATACACAAGACTTAATGAGTATCAGAGAATCATTGATTATATAAATAGCTTAACGAACTGGATGAAGGCAAAAACAAGGCTGAGAAAAAAAATTAACAATCAATCTTCTAATTAAAATGTTATTGAGAAAGAAAAAAGATTTTAGAGAAATGTTTTGAAAAGAATTATTAGTGTTGTAAAATCTCTTGCAAATAGTAATTTGGCATTTCATGAAAGTAATGAAAAACTTGATGATATAACAGTGGAAATTTTCTAAGTATGATTTGGATGATTGCTGATTTTGATCCAATCATGGAAGAGCACCTTCGGGGGATCCGAAGAAGGGAGACCCATCATGTCCATTATCTTGGTCATAATATTCAAAATGAATTAATACTTTTGTTGTCAAGCAAGATTAAGAATAAGATACTTGAAATCATTAAAGGAGCAAAATAGTTTTATGTAATTCTTAATTATACTCCAAATATTAGTCATGAAGAACAAATGTCTCTTATTTTGAGATGTGTTGATATTTCCAAGACTCTCATAACAATGAAGGAGTTCTTTATTCAATTTTTGAAAGTTACTGAAACATCAAGGGATGCACTTTACAATGAGCTTAAATCTATTTTGGGAATATTGTAACTTAATTTTAATAACATGAGAGAGTAGGGTTATGATAATGGTTCAAATAGGAAAGAACAATATAAAGGAGTAAGTAGCAAAGTACTTAAAGAGTATCCTAGGGCATTTTACACTTTATGTGGTTGTCATTCTCTTAATCTTGCCCTTTGTGATATGGCTATGAGTTGTGTAAAAGGTGGGAGGTTTTGTAAAAGGTCACAATAGAGAATGACTTACATTAAAATCATGGTTGGATACACGTTGGAAAGTCGTTTTGATAGCGTAAAAGTTGTAGGATTTCAAGTTCCTCAAATAAGAGATGCACTATTGCATCTAGTAGAACATAGTGGTGATGCAACAACAGTGAGTGTTGCAAGATCTTTGGCAAATTATGAACTTTAAAGTTTTGAATTTTTTGTGGGCATTGTAATATGGTTTGATATATTGCAACAAATAAATAAAGTTAGCAAGATTCTCTAAAGAAAAGATATAGCTATTGATGAGGGTATTAGTCTCTTAAAAGGTTTGATTATCTTTTTGGAAGAATACAAAAATATGTTGGAGCAATCTATGGTCCGGAGTGACCATGTGTTTTGATGTTTGGGCAAAGGGTTTATGTCACGCCCCGAGACCCAGGAGCCGTTGTTCCAATATAAAATTGGGCAGCATCTCCCCTGTCCGGCGGGCAATTTACACATACATACAATATCCAAACAACACACGCAGATAATAATTTGGCCTCAGGCCTCAAAATCAAGATAAAATATAACCATAACACAAAATAAACCATACTTGACTGCGGACCGGTCCGACTTACAACAAAACATCAAACGCATAGTCCATCAGAGGACTCAAAAATACAATACCAAGACAAATAAAATGCGAGACATGTTCCACGACATAAAACGAATACAAACCACATAATAAGGCGCAACAAAAAGAGAACTACGCGGAAGCACTCATCACGGGAGTCGTAGGGACCTGGGACTGGCAACTGGGGCTCTCCTGGAGACCAATCAAACTGGAAACAAAAATATGACAACGGTGGTGAGTCCAAATAAACTCAGCGGATACCAGAAACATATATGCACAACAAGCTATAATAACAATAGGAATCACACTGATACAGTCTCGAGTATAGAGGATACAACATAACTGAAGACTAAGGGTGGATACATACCAGAGTCTGTCTATATCCTGCGGGTAGGTGTAATCAATCCCCTATATAACCTCAAGAATGATACACAATTCAAATGTGTATGTCACCTGTAAGGGCATATCGAACATATACAGCACTCAAACACAACAAGCACCAACCAAGGTGCAATGCAACCCATACACCCGATGCAAAGATCTGTTCTGTACGCACCTCAGCCACCACCAGACCGAGGGTCGGGTGAATAGGAAACAGATATGTCAACCACTCATGGTTGCATAAAGAAGTCAAACACTTGTGGCCTACAACATATGAAGCCCAACACTCGTGGCCAAGCAGATATGACGCCCAGCACTCGTGGCGATGCAAGTATGTAGTCCAGCACTCGTGGCTATGCAAATATGATGTCCAGCACTCGTGGCATTGCAAGTATGTAGCCCAACACTCGTGGCTATGCAAATATGATGCCCAGCACTCGTGGCAATGCAAGTATGACGCCTAGCACTCGTGGAGATGCAGGTATGTAGCCCAGCACTCGTGGCTATGCAAATATGATGCCCAACACTCGTGGCAATGCAAGTATGACGCCTAGCACTCGTGGCGATGCAAGTATGTAGCCCAGCACTCGTGGCTATGCAAATATGATGCCCAGCACTCGTGGCAATGCAAGTATGACGTCTAGCACTCGTGGCGATACAAGTATGTAGCCCAGCACTCGTGGCTATGCAAATATGATGCCCAGCACTCGTGGCAATGCAAGTATGATGCAGGCATGACTGGAGACGGGCTCAGACCTCAAGGGAGCCGATGGTCTCCCTCATGATAATAGCATCGTGTTAATAGCTCAATCAATACAGGAAACCTGACTACGCGACGGGCTTAGACCCTAGGGGAGCCGATGATCGTCAGTATGTAATCATACAGAGCCTACAGCTCAGTATACAACCTAGAGGGTAATGTATGCTAACGACACCCTCCTCACTAATCAGATCCTCAACCATAGGCCGGTAGGAAAGGTATAGGTCTAACACATGTATCCAGATCTAACTATTCTACCCTAGGTATCCATGCAAGGTATATCTAGGAATCAATCCAACTACAGATACAAAGTGATCTATTACTGTTTTTGTGCACATAAGCATGCAAGACAGATAACGAGACTATATAAAACTAAATAGGAATTATCTAAGAAGAGTAAGCAATAGATATCGGATTATGATATACAAAGGCAGGTATAGCGTAGAAACCTACTGCTATCTATAACAAACTATGCATAATAGTAAGACAGTATCTAAAAAGATAAATCAGGGGTACCCACCTCAAAAGAGATGCTCGTATCAGAAAAGAACCTCCCGTCCGATAATCAGCAATGATAAACCCAATCAATGCCCTGTATCAAAGGCATAATGTTTAGCTACAATAAAAATTTACAGCTAAACGAGTTATCTTAATTAATTAAGATCGTCCTAATTATCCTATTTCATTTAATTTATCACTATTAAATGATTAACCCTTAATTATTCCAAAATCAAGAGCAAACCCAGACCACCCATGGTAGGCCATAGGAATCAATGAAAACAAAGTAAAATAGGATTCCTTACATCTGAATTCGATCCATCAGAGAAGAAAGAACCCAAAATAGTACTACACTGATCTAATCCCAGAAAACACACATCCAAGAATTTCCAATGCCAGCCAATTAAAGGTGAACAACTCCATTTAGGTTCAACATCACAATCCAAATGAAATTAGGCTAGCAAAATTACTTCACCTAATCTGATCTAAGTTAGATTATCACCAAATCATCCACATACTAGTCCACACCACAGTTTCTTAGTCACACACCGAACCATAACCTAACATCAAGAACAGTTACACTTCCCATTCACTCATGACACTCTCAAACCAAACCTTGGAGGAGTATCTCATCAAGCATCTTCATCACATCTATTGATTCAAGATAATCCAAATGGAAATAGTGATTCCTAACCTCTAATCTATGCAATAGCAACATAGCATCATCAAAACAAACTGCTATCAACTTAATCCCTACCTGTACTATGTCGATGAAGTTCCTCTGCTCAGATTCCATAGCTCAAATATTCCAAAAGTACCTCCTCAACCCATGATATTAGCTACCAGATCAAAATCCAAAATAGAAAATCTCCATCAGAAATCCATATTCGAAAAGCAAGAAAAGTTGTTCGATCAAAGATTCACTTGTGAAATTTCAATTTAGTAGGTAAGATCCTCACGAACATCAACTATTAGAATCAGTCCTTCCCTAGCAGCATCGGCGACGGCGAGCGAAACCCGTGATTACACACACACCCAAGATAGCACTCTAATATCAGGCTAGACACCATGGCCACACAACCTCAATGCTGGAGTTGGTTGCGCACAATCAATAAGGGAAGAAGATGCTCCTGTTGCCGAATCTATCTGGAGCCAACCGGAGATGAGGAGTGGAGATCGTTGTCCCTGGCAGCAAGGCAACGATTGGGTTAGGGTTCGGCGGCGATGAGGGCTCGCGAAAGACTGGGAAGCAGTGGACGCAAGGCTTAGGTGTTGGTTGTGGCGATGCAGTGAGGAAGAAGAGAGCGACGGAGAAGGAATCAGGTGCTCGACTGTGGCTAGGTTACGCGAAAAGAAAGGGGAGGTTGTGGCTAAGGGAAAAGAGGGTTTTTAAGTGAACCCTTTTTGTGAAACAACCCCTACAATTTAGAAAATCACGCCCTCAACCTTCATTCTAATGTTTTTAGCAATTTAACCCTTCCCATCTCCAAAATTATGATCCAATCCCTCAAGTCTAGAATTTTTCTTTCATTCAAACCCCTATTAGGTTTCAAAAATCCTAAACATCTCCGGTAAATCAGCGTAATTTTTTTCTGGTCCAGGTTTTGTATCACCGAATTTAACAGTTTAAGTTAGGTTCACCCTTATATTTGATATGTGTATTTGAGTGTGCAAGATTGCAGGATACGCATAGGCTTAGCTGGACGGTTTCATGTCCGATGAAGGATGACATGAGGAGACAAGCCGCGAGCTTGTATGCATCCGAGGGACCTTGGACAAAGCAGGAATGATGAGCCAAGTGAAGCGAACTTCGAGGCATACATGAAGGATGACATGAGAATGAGACGCAGGTTCGTATGCATCCGAGGGACGAGAGCTAAAGTCGAAGAAGGCTTGAAGGCAACAGGTCGAGGCTGCTGGATGAAGGGACCGTGGACAAAGCAGGAACGATGAGCCGAGGGAAGCGCACTTCGAGGCATACACGAAGGATAGCATGAGGATGAGCCGCGGGTTCGTATGCATCCGAGGGATGAGAGCCAAAGTTGAAGAAGGCTTGAAGGCAACAGGTCAAGGCTGCTGGAAGGGTCAGCTAAGTCGTGAGGGTCCGAGTGCTGAGAGAATTATACTCGGGAAGGAAAACCCTAGGTTTAGGGGTAGAGCAGTCGACTGGTGCTTGGATCAGTCGACTGATGAAGTGCACAGAAAGATCAGTCGACTGATCTTAGGAGCAGTCGACTGGTGGCGACTGGAATTTGAACATTGGGCTACAACGTTCGAATCCAAGTGGACCAGTCGATTGGTAACGGTTGTTTTCAGCTGAGAGCTCTATCTAAGAGAGCTCGGTTTGGCTAGGTAGAGGTTGACGAAATAAGCTTGGTTAAAGCTTATTAGTAGTCTACAAGTGCTCAGAAGTTGTCGAGGATTTGTGGCGAGGTTTCTCCACCCACAAAGAGCGACAAGAGCTAGCCGGAGGTCTTTTGGGGACTTATCCACCGATGGATCGGGATCGTCCATCTTACGGACAGCCATGGAGTAGGAGTCTTATCTCCGAACCACATAAACGGTTTGTGTTACCATTGGTTTTAGTTTATAGTTTACGTTTTCGCTTGCGCGTGCTAACACTTGTAGGAAGAAATTGAGAATCAAGTGGGTGATTGGCTATTCACCCCCCCTCTAGTCGTACGTCAAGGTCCCAACAAGTGGTATCAGAGCGAGGTTCGCTCGTCTATGGACTAACCGCCGGGAGAGCAAAAAGCTAGAGGAAATGGCGATTGAAGAAAGACTAGGAGACGATATCAATGTTCCACCTCCCTACGATCGTGAGAGTTTCGATAATTGGAGGATGCGGACAAAGACATGGTTCGACATGGATTGGGATCTTAGGATCACACTCAAAGAATCATTTGAAGTTTCGAAGGATAAACACGGGAAAAAGCTCCGACCATGATATTGGAATAAGGAGCAACAAACGCAATCAAAGGCAAATGATAAGGTAATATCAATTTTACTTAATGTTTTGCCTAACGATGTGATTAGTCGTGTAGGTGAGTACAAAAATGCGCATGAACTATGGAGCAAGATGATAGCGCTTCATGAAAACCCTACACGAGTAGAAGAAGAGCCCATGAAGATGGGCTTGATGGTCCAAGAAGAGGAGAAGAACCAATCGGACGAGGAATGAAGCTCAGCATCCGAAGAGGAGGAGAAAGAAGAAAAAGATTCATCCATCTCCTCAAGTGAAGTGACACAAGAAATTGAAGAATCATCCACTTCATCAAAGGAGGAAGAAGAAGTTTCCACTTCAAGGATTGAGGGGAGGAGAGACCATCCTTAATACCGGAGCAAGAAGAAGCTTCCACTTCCACCAAAGCAAAGTCAAAAGATCACATCATTTGCTTTGGATGCAATGAGAAGGGACACTACAAGGACAAGTGTCATTGGTAAGAAAAAGGAGGTAAACCCCAAACCCAAGTCAACTTCTTTAGAATCTAACATGAGTTGTAGGGAAAAGAAGGAGAAAAGGCATATAAGGTGCTTCACGTGTAGTGAGCTAGGGCACTACACACCAAATGCTCAAGGAAAGAAGAATTCAAGAAATTGGAGCATTTGAGGGGATGGGAGAAAAAGGAGAAGAAGAAAAGTTCATATCAAGGGGGAGCTACAAGGGTAAGGGAGGTAATCTCTAACTTTAATCGTAATTCAAATTCATCCATGCATGTTAGAAATAATGAAATTATTTACCCATGCATAATTTTGATTTTAGATATCATGATAAAAATAGGGTTAATGTTGCATATCAAAACCCTAGGGAATTCATGCATCATGATAAACCTAAACCATTAGACCTAAGGGCCAAGGTATTAATCCCAAGAAAGGGAGACATATGCCTAGAATGGGTAGGTCAAGGAATGTCCAAGGTGGACATGTTGATTCTAGGTTTAAGAACCTAGAGAGGGAAAATCAAGCAGTGAGGGCAAAGCTTGATAAATTAGAGAAACCCTAAGTAGATTCGCTATTGGATCTAAGGGTTTAGGTATGGTGTTGGGTAGTCAAGAACCCAACAGTGATAGATCATGTCTAGGATACCTATCTAAGTTCTCCAATGCTACTGATAAGTCCTATGCCAGGGTGTCATATGACTATAGCAAAGGGAAGACTAAGAATGGCAAGGGAAAGTCATTTAAAGGGAAAAAGAAGAACTTAACCAAGGACAAGGTGTCCGAAGTTAAGAAGGTTAGGGGTGTAGGCCAAAAGTCACCGGAGGTACATCGGTGTGGCCTTGTGATTATAGATGAGTCACCTAGGGATGTGACTAAACCTAAGAGCTCAAGGGGGAGATCTAGGAGCCAAGTTGGGACTCATGATCAATGGATCTCGGGGGGACTTCTCCCGGAAGTCTAGATGAACCATGGAGTGTGCCAAAGGATGTGGAGACGAACTTGAGTCTCAATTCTTGGGTTTTGGCACATCGAGTTTGAGTATCATGCATAAAATATGGCATTGGAGTCTATTGTTAAATACCCAAAATAAAGAGGTCTAACATGGTAAAATTCAAAAATTTAGGGCCTAGTTGGAATTAATCAAACTTGGAGGCTTTATTGCAAAAAGTCAAAACTATATTAAAAGCCCTAAGTTTCCCAAATTAATTCCTCTTCCCCGTTATTTTTTCCCCCGACACTAACTTCTCCCTCAACGCAGGCTCACCGTTTCCTCTCTACTCGACGTCGACGCCGCAGCAAGCCAGCGCCCCAGCGAGCGAGTGCAACCCCTTACCAATTCTTCTTCTCCTTCTTTGATTGCTCCGTCCTCTTCAGTGGCACCGACGAGACGCAGCGCCACACCACTTTAGTCTCTTACGCGCGAAGGAAGCCGTCGTGCCCTAGCTTCTTCTTCCCTTGCGGCGAGAGGGTGTTTAATCCATTGGAGCGGATATAGGGTTTGTGAAGGAGCATCTTGGGAAGAAGGTATTGCCCTGCTCAGTGGTTGATCCGAAGTGGACAAGGGATTACTGCGCCGGCAAGCAATAGAGGTAAGGATTGGGTGTTGATGGATGATTGCTTTTCCATTATTGTAGTTGGTTTCTTTCCCTTTGTAGAACTATATTGCAGTTCATGGGATGATTTTGATGAATGTGTTGTTTAGTGTGGATCTTGTTAGTAATATGAGAGAAGTGTCCTAAGGCAATCGCCTTATGATTGTAAACATTTATTTTAATAAATGAAAATTCACTATTTGAGTATACATATTTGTGTATTTGATTGGGATCTTAAACTCATTTACTGAATGTCTGCAATACAATTCACAGCATGAGAGAATTTGTGATGAATTCACAACTAGTGATTATCTCTACATGTGTAATTGTGAATTATTGAAATTGTCCCTAGTCGATGAATTGATAAATAAGGACACTATCAATTCTGTTGAGACTAGCATGAGTTATTCTCTAATCAGCTGATTCTCACTGGCTGGTGACATTGGGATGTCCGGAGATAAACATGAATGCTAGTTAAGGGAACTAGTTCATTGGAGTGACTAACTGTAAAACTTCACATGGTAGTCTACATATAGACATGTCAGTGAAGTTCTTACTACAGCTTAAGTGCGATGTTCCTTTGACTTGCGGTGTTCAAGTCATCTTGGTCATGGAGACTTATGCTTTGACATCTTAAGCAAGCATCTCCAAGGAGGTGTGGACCCAGGATGGTTGGGTATAAGCCGAAGTGCCCGAAGATGTTTGAACAGCCTACAAAAGATTCACCACTCCTTGCGAGGGGATGTATACCCAAGGTCTATCATCAGATTGTTACTCAAAGCCTCTGGCCAGAGCATGACATGTTCAGAGTATGAGTCTCTGAAATACATGAGAGTAATTAGAATCCATTGGACGAGAAAGACATTTCTTGGGCTAGGTGTGACGTAGTCAGCCTAGTGGGGACTGACACACATAGACCATGTCCTGAACCAAGTGGGTATAAGATGGTGAAGGGAATGAGGCACGATTCATTAGAGCTGCTGAAGGGTTTCAGAATTATTTCTGAGGTCAACCGTTGATCTTTCGATTAATTGGGGGTCATGATGTACTACTAGGTGCCACTCATGATCGTTCTATAATTGGTTGATTATAGACGGCCAACATAAATCGAAAGTCTATTTAGTCACACGCACTACGAGTAATCTGAGGGATTTAAAACGAGTTGAAAATTGGATTTTTTGATCAAGAGAAATAAGTCGAATCTGAATTAATCAGAGGCGCAACGGAAGCTTAAAATGGCTAAGTCTTTTGAAGGCTTATTGGGCGAATTAAATGAGTTTAATTCGCGAGGAAATGGGCTTGGTGTGGCCGGCCAAAGAGGGTGCCCACCCTCTTTGGTTTGGCCGGCCACAATAAAGGGAGAAACCAATTTATTTGGTTTAAATAATAAAATAAATCAAGTGCGATTTGTTTTATAAAATTATGGATAAATAAATTGATATATAAAGAAATTTATATAAAGAGATTTATATAAAGAAATTTGTAGAAATTTATTCTTTTTATGGAAATTAAAATGAACCATGAATTGGTTTAATTTTAATTTATAAAATCAATTATGAATTGATTTTTTTATGATAAGAAAATTTTATACAAATTTTATTCCATAATTAAAAAGAGAGATGTATTTGTTTTATTATAAAGTTAGTTATAATAAAACTTGGCATAACGGAATAATTCATAAGATAAATTCCTTATGAAAATTTATTCCGTTAATTCGGTTAAGAGGGAGACTTGGCAATGGAGAGGCTACTATATAAAGGAACCAAAGGTAAGCCTTGAATTCCAACAATTAATTAAGAGATAAAGTAGCAAGCTCTCTCTCTCTCTCTTATTCTCTCCCTCTCTCTCTCTAGGGCCGGCGCCCTCTTTCTCTCTCTAGGGTCGGCGCTCTCTCTCCTCCCCTAGGGCCGGCGCACCGCCTAGGATTGCCGTGAGCCTCCTCCACCAAGAAGGTGCCAAAGAAGAAGAAGAAGCGGGTCGCAACTCCTTTCTTCCCCCGGAATCATGATTCCGTTACTTGGTGGTTAGTTTCTATCTCTCTCTCTTGATATTCTAGTTGTGCCTTTGGAGAATCTAGTAGTTCTCGTCGACACAAAACTTGTGGCTTTGCGAAGTCATCCCGAAGAGAACTCGGCGTGGACGCGAATAGAGGCGGAGCTTCCAAGGGACGCTACGGTTGGATCTCGTCCCTTTCTACGAGTTACGCGAGGTATTAAGTAAATTAGTTTACTTTATGCAAAACTTTAAATGTATGATCATGTCCACACATCATAAGGTTGCATGCTAGATATGTGGTTAAAATAATTTGAGAAATTATTTATGTTAATTCTTCCGCTGCACGTAATTATTTTTAAAAATTACGAACCCGTATCCATGTCAACATGCACCCGGTCCCAACAGATATGTTGTAAGGCTGTTTAGGATTTCAGTATGGAACCTATTGATATTGGTAGAGTGTTGTTCACTTGGTTTCGGGCTGCAAATTTGTGGTTGTTTGAGTGTTTTATTAGGTGGAAATTGGAAGCATGAAGAATCTGTGTTAGTTCTGGGATGAGAATGGCTTTTGGTTCTATATGTTTGATCTTAATTTTCTTTTGTTGTGTATACTTGGGAGAGTTGATCTTTCAAAAATTAGGTTTGAGGTTTGGTTCGGTAATATGGTTTGCCCTGAGTTTATGTTGAGTGGTTTGACATTAGCATGTTTCTGTGGATCCTGTGTTGTCGTGAGTTGGGTTTGGAAGCTAATCTAGGTTTGGTTTGGTAGCTTGTTGTGTCGTGTGAATCCTTATTGCCTTGGGGTTGATTGTCTTAGATTTCTACTTTACGATTTGTAAATCTTGGAGATTGGGTTTTTTGGGTTAGTTCGTGGCTACCCTAAACTCAACACATTGGGTTGATTAGGTGTACATTATCAAATAGGGATTTTGATGATGCACAAATGATTTAGAATGTATCTTATTGTAGTTAATTATCAAATATTGTAGTTTGGCTAATTACTTGTATAAATAGCTAAACTATGTCTTTGATACAGGACCTAAACTTTGGACTTACGTCGTCGATCGTGGGAGGTTCTTCTCGTTTACGAACTTCTATAAAAGGCGTGTACTTATCCTTTGTATTCGTATAGTTCTGTTAACTTTAAGAATGGATGTTTATGTCTTTATAGGTCTGCTTGACCTTGTTCCTTGTTGTTTATTATTTTAACATCGCCGTTGATACTTTTTCGTTGAACATCTAGTATTCAAAAATTCGTATCTGTACAATCTCTTGTTGGTTTTTTGTTCTGTAAAGTACCGCTTGTACGCGAGTACTTAGAGGATCATTATGCACAATTAGGTTTATTTGGCATTAGAATTATCCTACCTAATAGTTTAGTTGCATGTTCATTGGTTTCTGGTTGGTTTCTGATTGGTTCTTAGTTGGGTTCTGATACTTGTTGTTTCTTCCGGCGCATCGTTGTTTTCTAGTTATTTGTGCATCTTGTATTATGCACCATATTTGCACGTTGCATACTAACAACTATTGGCTTTCATTTGATTAGGTCGTGTTGCTCAGTTCACTCAATCACTTGCTGTCGTGGTAGTTGCTAGAGTGCGAACAACTGTCCTGTTATGTCACACATGTTGGAGTTGTAGGCAAACAATGATACCCTCACCGTTGTTTTAGAGGAATATTAGAGTTGTTGATAGCTCCCCCTTTATTTTGGGGTTTGGAGCATTTGTCTCCACGACATTAGAGTTGTTGATAGCTCCCCCTTTATTCCGGGGTTTGGAGCAGTTAGCTCCCCAGCATTTTTATGAGCTATGTTTGCTGCATTTGGGTGACATGCATGTATATACTGATATTGTGATATCATGAGGTTTTTCGTACATGCTTAGTTATCGTTTTGTTTTACGCCATGTTGTTTTATATGTTATACATGTTTAGATATTCTTATATTCTTAGCGACCGTACCTGTTGTTTTCTCTACTTGTTCTAACTTTATTATGTCATGCTATTTGTTTAATCATATACCCGCAAAGTCTGCCTGGACTCACCACCTCTGCTTCTTCTTTTTGTTTCAGATAGAAGGTAGTCGCATTGTTGGAGCCAGAAGAGGATCCAGTTGTCAGTCCCCCGGTGTAGTCGTTTTGGGTATTTGGTCGTAGTTGTTTTATTTTCTGCACCTTGTGAGTTTCGCATTTCAATTATCAGGTATCAGACTGGTTTTGTCGTTATTATGGATACATTTGAATTTTCTTTGGTATGTAGGTTTTCTTTTTGTTTATGATGGCTAGGCCATCAAATTATTTTAAACTGTGTGGTTGTGTATTTTCTTTTGTTATGTTGCCAGCCTCTTGTGGTTGAGTTAGATTGGTGAGGAGATTATGTATTATTTGTCCCAACTTGTCCGCCGTACAGGGGAGATGCTGCCCGATTTTCGAGTAAGTATGTTCCTCTGGGGGCGTGACACATATTGCATGGAAGTTGGTTTTGGATGTATAGATACCGTATAAATCAATGCTAGGGATGCATTGTGGTTTGGTATGAGCAAATAAATCAAGAGGAGATTAAAACTTGGACTTTAGGTCGAGGTTCAATTGAACCATTTAGATAGTCTTGAGTTTTGTGTCAATCATGGGATTGGTGAAAGATACATTTTTGAATGTATTTTTTCCAAGTAGACACGGGTACAACAAACCTCTCCACAAAATTTGAGAATATTTGGAGATTTATGGAATTTCTGATGCATTTCTGAAATTGGGTCAGAAATGCTGAAAAATGCAGGTTTTAAGGTACCAATCGACTGGTTCAGGAGGCAGCCGACTGGTAACAGTGCTGTCGGAGAGAGACTAGCTACTATATGATTTTTCGATGGGGATCAGTCGACTGGTAACTGTCGCAGTCGACTGATAAAGGCTGAAACTATTTTTCAGCAATCGAAAAGTGTTCTAATGATGTAAAACAAGTGTGTAATCTTATGGGGGGTTAACACACTCTGTGTATGATCATAAAAAGGTTAAAGGATCCAAACACGCCTTTGCAAACACGCCTTTTCAAGAAATCCTAGGTCAAGGGAGAGCTTAGGTACAGAGGGAGCATTATTGCTCATTTGGTAGCAAAGGGGGAACCTTGGAGAGGTTCTTAAAAAGCCTTTGTAAGTCCAATGTAGGGGGAGCCTTGGAGAGGTTCTCAAAAAGCCCGGTTTAGTAAATGTCCTAAACTCATTGGAGAGGATTAGATGTGGGGATGCCTTGTGATAGGATCCATGCATGTTGGCATTGCATACGCATTAGCGGTATAAGTCCAAGGTGAAGCCTTGGCAATGTAAGTCCAAATGGTTACTAGCATTGTATTTGCTATTTATTTTTCCTAACTTAAACGTATTGCCAAACATCAAAAAGAAGGAAATTGTTGGAGCAATATATGGTCCGGAGTGACCATGTGTTTTGATATTTGGGAAAAGGGTTTAAGTTAAGTTCACCCTTGTATTTGATATGTGTATTTGAGTGTGCAGGATTGCAGGGTACACATAGGCTTAGCTGGACGGTTTCGGGTCCGGTGAAGGATGACATGAGGAGACAAGCCGCGGGCTCGTATGCATCCGAGGGACCGTGGACAAAGCAGGAACGATGAGCCGAGGGAAGCGAACTTTGAGGCATACGTGAAGGATGTCATGAGAACGAGCCGCGGGTTCATATACATCCAAGGGACGAGAGTCAAAGTCTAAGAAGGCTTAAAGGCAACAGGTCAAGGCTGCTGGATGAAGGGACCGTAGACAAAGCAAGAATGATGAGCCGAGAGAAGTGCACTTCGAGGCATACACGAAGGATAGCATGAGGATGAGTCACGGGTTCGTATACATCCGAGGGGTGAGAGACAAAGTCAAAAAAGGCTTGAAGGCAACAGGTCGAGGCTGCTGGAAGGGTCAGATAAGTCGTGAGGGTTCGAGTGCTGAGAGAATTGTATTCGGGAAGGGAAACCCTAGGTTTAGGGGTAGAGCAGTCGATTGGTACTTGGATCAGGCGACTGATGAAGTGCACAGAAAGATCAGTCGACTGATCTTAGGAGCAGTCGACTGGTGGTGGCTGGAATACGAACGTTGGGTTGCAACGTTTGAATCCAGGTGGAATAGTTGACTGGTGATTGGACCAGTCGACTGGTAACGACTGTTTTCAGCTAAGAGCTCTATTTAAGAGAGCTCGGTTTGGCTGAGTAGAGGTTGACGAAATACGCTTGGTTAATGTTTATTAGTAGTCTACAAGTTCTCAGAAGTTGTCGAGGGTTTGTGGCGAGGTTTCTCCTCCCACAAGGAGCAACAAGAGCTAGCCGGAGGTCTTTTGGGGACTCATCCACGGACGGATCGGGATCGTCCACCTTACGAACAGCCGTGGAGTAGGAGTCTTATCTCCAAACCACGTAAACGGTTTGTGTTAGCATTGGTTTTAGTTAATAGTTTACGTTTTTTGCTTGCGCATGCTAACACTTGTAGGAAGAAACCGAGAATCAAGTGGGTGATCGGTTATTCTCCCCCCTCTAGCCGTACGTCAAGGTCCCAACAAAATACTGATTTTGTAGCCACGAAGAGTGATGCTGAATAGATTGCTTTAGCAATAGAGGTATTTCGTGCTTGTATTCATCGTAGAAAAACATTCTTTGATGACAATTCTCGAGATGAACTAATATAAGGAGATGAAGAAAATTTTCAAGTAAATTAGTTTTTGCAGATAGTTGATAATGCTCTTTCTTCACTCACGACCAGATTTGAATAATTTCAGGAATATGAAGAAACTTTTGGATCTTTATTTAACTTGAGCAAGTTGAAAAATGAAGATGATGAAAGATTGAACAATTTATGTGCTGCACTTGAAGATTTTTTTGAAATATGAGGTTGATTCTGATATTACTGTGCTTAAACTATTTTCTGAATTGCAAGTACTCAAAAAAAATATACCAAATTGGATTACCAAACCACTTGAAGTCTTGGAGTATATAAAAAATTTGTATCATGGATTACCTAATGCTTGAATAGCTTATAGAATATTTTTAACCATACCAGTTACGGTAGCTTCCGCTGAAAGAAATTTCTCAAATTTGAAGTTGATAAAGAACTATCTCCGATCAACTATATCACAAGATAGATTGAATAATTTAGCCATATTGTCTATTGAAAAAAAAAAATAATAGCTAAACTTGATTACCATATTTAGTTGACAATTTTGCAAAAAAAACACACACAAAGAGTATGAACGGTTTGTTATTAGATTTAGTTTATATATGTTAATTTTTATAATGTAATGAATTTACGTAGTATAATGAATAGTCATGATACTCATGTACATTTAATTATCGTTCATATGTAATATTTTTATATTTAATAAAAAATTATATAGGATTTTCATCTAAAATTAGCCTATAGCCTTCAATCTTCTAAAGGCGGCCCTAGCTGCGTGATGTGGAATTGGGACAGTGGAGAATGGAGACTTTTCTTCTGTAGAATCATCATCATCAAAGAAGGAGAAGACGCATGTGTTGGCGATGGCCACCCCGTTGATATGGGATTTCTGCTAATATGTTTGATGGGGTTGAATAGCCCGGGGCGGGCACGTTGGATGAAGAAGCTGCATGGCACGACACGACGAGTCTGAGTAACTCTCCTTTTAGAGCTCCGGGACCTCCCTCGGGATGCATGCCCTAGAAAATCGGATCATAGAGACCCCTCCTGAGATCACCTCGGGATGTCGGGGCCCGAGACCATCTCGGGTAAGCGGAGCGCCCATGATCACCCAGGCCAGAAGACCCCGAGGTCACCTCGGGGAAGCAGAGCCCGAGCTACCTTCGAATTCAAGTAACGCCCCTCCCCTCCTTCACGGATCTATGGATAAGCATCACCCGATAACACGGAGTCATCACGACCCTTAAATGTCGCAACGGGTCGAAACACGTAGGGACGGCATGGACTGTTGCAAAGGTTATCTAATAACCGCCGAAAGGGAGGGGGACGTTGCACAGATCATGGGAAAGCACCAAGTCTGCCGCCACATGTATAAAAGGTAGTCCAATCCCTCCGGTAAAGGGATTATGCACTCTTTGCTCCTCTTATATTTTTCATGCTTACTGATCTTTCTCTCTATCGAGGCAATGACTTGAGCGTCGGAGTGGGCTCCGCCGGACAACCTTCGGCATGTTCCCCTAACGCTCGTGTTGATCTCGCAGGGCGCAGAGTTCCTCCACTCCCATTAGCATCCACGCGAGTTGAACCTCAGTGAATGGCCATCGACGTCGATTCATTCCGGAACAAATTTGGCGCCGTTTGTGGGAAACCAGCAAAGCACTTGAAGGAGCGCCGATGGCAGGACCGGAGGGACAACCCATTCTCCTTACAAGAGAGGAACTCGATCACTTGGTGGCCAACGCCATCAAAGAAGCACTTGAGCAGCACTAAGTTGAACAAGCTGCCTCACAACAAGGGGTTCCTATGCTGGAGAAGATCCCCAGAGTCTCCATCTCGCACTCATAGAGATCCTTCACCCCAGTGGGACGACGGGAGAGAGCACTCCCAGGCCCCCAAAGAGAGTCTCCTGGAGATATCGAGAAGGCCCACTCGATAGCCTCCAGCGTGCAGAGGCACGAAGAGAGACAAGGGAAGAGGGAGGAACCTAAGACCTCCCATAAGGTTACCACTACTCCTTTCTCATCTGAGATTGTTGAGCACCCCATGCCGAAGCAGTTCCGTGGGCCTAGGATCCCCGTTTATGACGGGAAGACGGATCCAGAGGATCACGTCTGTAAGTTCGAGAACGGGACACTCCTGCACCAGTATACTGACGGTATGAAGTGTCGGGTGTTCCTAAACACCCTGTCTGGTGCAGCCGAGCGGTGGTTCCAGAGGCTGCCGCAAGGTTCTATCAACTCCTTCATGGAGTTTAGAACTGTCTTCCTCCACCATTTCTCTAGTAGTCGTCGCTATCAGAAGACGACACTTAATTTGTTCGCCCTCAAGCAGAAGCCTAAGGAGCCGCTCAAGGAGTACATCCAACAGTTCAACAAGGTGGCACAAGACGTGCCCAGTGCAACGTCAGAAATCCTTGTCAGTGCCTGCACTCAAGGGCTCGCGAAAGGGGATTTCTTTCGATCCTTGGTGAAGAAGCCCCCCGTCAGTTTCGATGACTTGCTGGGGCATTCCATCAAGCATGTTAACGTGGAGGAAGTACAATACGCCCGTCGTAAGGAACCAGCCGGAGTCCTCCTTTCAGCGGTTCCCCGATCAAATAGGAGGGAGCCCCCAGCTCCAACTCGAGGGAAAGACCTTCACCTCGGGAAGGACCAATGGGCGGGTAGGTGTCGGCTAGTGTAGACGGTAGATACCGAGCAGCCGGAGTCATTACCAAAGTATTGTGGTTATCATGGCAGCTCAACACCCTCTACCGAGGAGTGTCATGCCTTGAAGAAGAAGTTCAGTGACGAGGCAGACACTAAACCTCGAAGAAAGTGAAATAAGTCGGTATATCGCCGAAGATCGCCAAGGTGGAGCTTTTCTCCTCGGCTGCAGCAGGACGGGGAAAACAAGACCCAACATCGGTCTCGATCACAGTCACGAGGAAGGAGTCGGGGGCCTGCACGTCGAAGATCTCTCTCCTTTGAAAGAGATCTATAGAAGGGCAAGGCCTCTATGCGTGGTCCGCCCTCAGGACATGTTAGGGTAATCTCCGGGAGGAGATTCCCACTGGGCAAGAAAGTCTCATACCCGGCGACTGGAAAACTACTCCATTGAGATGAGTCGTAATTTGGAGCACGACCCTATAATTTTTTCGGTCCAGCGGACCTGGAAGAAGTCGAAGCTCCCCACAAAGACGCCATAGTAATCCTAGCCTGCATCACCAACTACGAGGTTAAGCGCATCTTCGTGGACACAAGAAGTTTCGTCAACATCCTGTATAAGGCGGCTCTGGACCAGATGCAGATCGACGAGGAGAAGCTGCTCCCAGTCTCGACCCCATTGTTTGACATTATAGGGTATCGAGTACAACTGATAGGGCAGATCACCCTATCGCTCTCATTGGGAAGCGACTCGCTGGAGAGGACTAGGATGACTCCCTTCTTGATTATGGACGCTCCCTCCTCCCACAACGCCATCCTGGGTTGCCTAGCGCTCAGCATTTTCTAGGCAGTGGTCTCTGTCTACCACCAGAAGATAAAATTCTCCGTAGGCGACTGAGTGGTTGAAGTCAAAGGCGACCAGTTGGTTCTCGGTGGTGCTACAGTGGGGAAGACAGAACAGAGTCCCGAAGAACCCAAGGGGTCTTGAAGGCTAGCTGAAGAAGGTGGTCATGCACAGAGGGAGAGGGACAAAAGGCTCGGGAGGTCCGGGTCAGTCGACTGTCTCTGACCGTTCCGGCCCAGGTAAGATTTATATTACATATTGTGTACCCTTCTATATATCTTTGCTGCCTTGCAGCGAATTCAAGTAATAAAGGAAGGAGTCTTCTCCAAAATGCCAATGTACTACAAAAGAAATAAAACCCCTAATGACTCGCGGTGCTACAGATGCCCGAGGTACCTACGCCTGGTCTGGGTTGCTACACCCAACCAAGAACCCAAAACCTTAATACCTCGCGGTGCTGCGGATGCCCGGTGTACTTAGGCTTAGTCTGGGTTGTTGTGGACCAAGTACCCAAAACCCTAATACCTCACGGTATTGCGAATACCTGTGATACTTAGGCTTGGTCTGGGTTGCTGCGGACTCCCAACCAAGGATAAAAACCCTAATGCCTCGCAGTACTGTTGATGCCCGAGGTACTTAGGCTTGGTCTGGGTTGCTACGCCCGACCAAGTACCCAAAACCCTAATACCTCGTGGTGCTGCGGATGTCGGGGGTACTTAGGCTTGGTTTGGGCGGCTGCGGACTCCCAACCAAGGATAAAAACCCTAATGTCTCGCGGTGCTGCGGATGCCCGAAGTATTTAAGCTTGGTCTGGGTTTCTACGCCGACCAAGTACCCAAAACCCTAATACCTCGCGGTGCTGCGGATGCCCGAGGTACTTAGACTTGGTATGGGTTGTTGCGGACTCCCAACCAAGGATAAAAACCCTAATGCCTTGCAGTGCTGAGGATGCCCGAGGTACTTAGGCTTGGTCTGGGTTGCTACGCCCGACCAAGTACCCAAAACTCTAATGTCTCACGGTGCTGCGGATACCCGAGGTACTTAGGCTTGGTCTGGGTTGCTACGCCCGACCAAGTACCCAAAACCCTAATACCACACGGTGCTGTGGATGCCCGAGGTACTTAGACTTGGTCTGGGTTGTTACGCCCAACCAAGTACCCAAAACCCTAATACCTCACGGTACTGCGGATGCCCGAGGTACTTAGGCTTGGTCTGGGTTACTACGTCCGACTAAGTACCCAAAACCCTAATACCTTACGGTGCTACGGATGCTCGGGGTACTTAGGCTTGGTTTGGGCTACTGCGGACTCCCAACCAAGGATAAAAACCCTAATTCCTCACGGTGCTGCGGATGCCCGAGGTACTTAGGCTTGGTCTGGGTTGCTATGCCTGACCAAGTACCCAAAACCCTAATACCTCACGGTGTTGCGGATGCTCGGGATACTTAGGCTTGGTCCGGGTTGCCACAGACTCCCGACCAAGGATAAAAACCATGATGCCTCGCGATATCTTGAGTGTTCGGGACACATAGGCACTGCAGAAGCAAAGATAACACGGCCTACCCGACCAAAGGAAAACAAGCAAGACATCAAAGTACTAACACAATACAAACATGGGTACACCAAAGTTAACAAATATTTTCCTTTATTTATATGGGAAATACATGAATGCCAACATCTCAGAAAAACGACAAGATACAATTAGAATATCTGGTAAAGAGAATTCTCCTCTACCCGAGCTTTTCCTCGCTACTGCATCATCCCCGCAGAGTCGCTTGACACAAACCCATCTTCCAACAGTCGGTGTGTGGGGATTCATACACGCGTTGAAATCCTTGAATCTTTGGCCGTAATGAAAGCATCTCGGTCTTTCATCCGAGTCACCAGTGACAGACGAGGATGCCTGAGGTAACACATGAGGGCAACAACCCCGTCTGAAGACCTCGAGTGGCTCTTCCCGCAAAGATGCATCCGACACAACATTAAGATGGAAGAGGGGGCAGCAACTACAATTTCTCTCCGGGTTCTAGAAAGACGCAAAGAAGAATTGCCAGAGAGGAGTGGAAGCAGTGGCTACAACCCCTCCCCTCTTGGTGGCGACGTCCCCTACAAACATCATCCGATCCCCAAAACTCGGGGAAACGAGGATTCGGAAGGGGATGGTGTTTGAGGTAGACAGGGGATGTACCGCCATGGGCCGCCCAGGGGGAGGCAACCATCAGGATATGTCATCTCCGCCATGCCCCTTGGCGGATCACATGATGTCTCTTCTGGACTCCTCAGATAACCCTGGAGTCCCACCTCCGTTAGGATCTTCAGCGAGACCTTGTACATCATCTCCACCATGCTCCTGGGCAAATGGTGTGAAACAAAGGATTCCACCTCCGCTAGGCCCTTCGTCAAGGAACACTACTTCGTATCCATTACCGGCAACTCTGGCCGCAAAAAGGGGAGGAGGAAAAGGCAATGACATCTCGCCACAAAAAAGAAAGAAGGTAGAATGGATGGAGAAGACGGTTCACCCTTCTCCCCCTATTTATATTGACTACCGCCTCTCCGGGCATTTAATGCAGGCATAGCGCGGGAACAACAACGGACGCCAACTCTGAAGTGTCGCATCGATCGACATGCCTTTATTGTGCCTAGGAACCCGCAACTCTTTATGAGTCAATTCAAGAGATTGTGCGGGATGTGGAGGCGACGGTTGGGGAGCCACCAACATTTTCTAAAAGAAAAGGGTCGACGGGGGCCCAACAGGGAAATAAATGTAGTCTTAGCCCTGGAGCTTACAGAGTTATCTTGGGAAATCTATACCCAGGACCAACCCCAAAAAGAAAAACTTCTATCTTTTTATTCTCTGAGCCCTCGTTGCAAAGACACATGACACGAGGAACCAAATCCAAGAGCATGCACAAAATAGCAAGGTAAAATATATGATCATGTTAATCAAAATTGATACAACAGGGCCCAACTCCCTGGTAAACATATGATCCTACAACTCTGGGTCCTCGGGAGGGAGTCCCTCTCCAACTTGGTTGTCACTCACAAACTCCGGTCGGCATGGGGAGGCAGAAATTGATCCTTCTTCAACTGGTCGATAGCCCCGTGGAAGTCTTGCTGCAAGCGCTTCACTACCTGTTCAGCGACGAGGTCATGGAATTCATCCGACTCCAGGAACTTTGCCTTGAAGTCTGCTTCAGCCTCCTTAGAGCTAGAAGCTTTAGCAACCCGAAGGGCCCGATGCTCAGCCTCAGCAGCCTCATAGGCGCGCTTCAACTGTCCTAGCTCGGCAGACATCCCGTCCTGCTCGGCCAGGGCCTCCCTGAGTCTGTCTGACATGGCACATACCTCCGATCGAGCCTGGGCTAGGTCATCTTCCAGGACAGACGCGCGATTAGTTGCCATAAGAAAGTTGGACTCCTTCTGGCTAAGTTGTTGTGCCTGATCCTGAACACGCGCGTTCAATCTCTCGGTTGAGGCTGCCATAAGTCGGATGCCACCCGAGAACTTCTTCTCTCTCATCTGAAGTTGATCCCTCTCCTGCGTCACCTGGACAAATCCTTAGTAATGACCACTGCTTTCTCAAATGCCAGACGTTCTAGGTGTCGGGAATTTTGAAGAGCCAACTCCTTGTCCTGCAAGGTGTCCAGCAGATGCTCTACCTTCGCACGGAGGGCTCTGCTGACCCCCGCTTGCATAAGTCCTGCCCGGCGCTCATGATCAGTAGCGATCTATGCTCTCAGGGTCGGGTGGGTCAAGGCTTCAACCTGGGGCCAGGAGTATAAACCCCGGCCAGCTGTTAGGCAGTCTTCAGCCGCCTGTCATTGTGCAAGAAGTCAGAGAGCATGCAAGAGAATATCCAATGCAACAATAATGTATACCTTTAAAAGGGTCTCCCGGAGAGTGGTTAGAGGTCCTGCCGAGACATGTACGGCTGCTCCTCCTTGGGACCTTGATGTGTTAACCCGTCCCTCAGACGGCGACAAGCCCCGACGAGGAGGAAGTCGCTGAATAACAAGAGCTTCAGGTGGCAGGTTGGAGGGGTCGGAGTCGCCCTCCTCAGAGCTGGAAGTCCTTTCGAATAAGGTTCGCTCGGCCGAAACTTCCTTCATCTGCACTGGGGGGAATGATTGCATGGAGGCCTCCAATGTTGCATCCAGTCTCTTCCGAAGGCAGTCAAATTTCATTCGGTGTTGGGCGCACAATACCTCCTTACCCTTCGAAGCCTCGGCCGAGTCAATTAAAGGCGAGCTGGGGATCGGAATGCCCGACTCCGGAACTGCTGTTGGTGAAACGGGGACAGATACAAGAATGGGTTCCTCACCCTCAGAAGGAGAAATAGCCTCCTTGGGGATAGGGGAAGAGGGGCTAGGACCACTAGAGTGTCGCTTCTTCCATCTAGGCCCTAAACTCTTCGAAATCCATCTCTTCTGGCGACCAGAGGCTTGAACTGGTGGCGGGACGATAGGGAAGGAAGACCCCTCGTCAGCCCCCTCCGGACGAATAGCAGTCACGGGAGAGCCACTACGTGGAGGGAGATTCGTTGCAGGGATCAACCGACAGACCAGAAGGCCCCGGACTCACCGCCGGCAGGGGTACAATAGTAGCCTCTGCCCTCCCAAGCGAGGCAGGCTCGTGGGAGGACGCAGGGGTCCCCTCCGTGGACTCGGCGGGCGCAGAGGGTGCATCAGGAGCGGCCAGGGGAGGAGTCAGCGCCTCCTTGTTGGCCTCCTCCCACTTGATAAGTCGATCCATCACCTTGGCGAACATAACTTCCTCTGCAAACGACAAACAAGGAAACACCAGTTAAAACTAACGGGCATTGATGAGAGAGACATACATACCGAGGTTGGGGCTGATTGAGTCACTTTAGGGCTAAGGCACGCTTGGTATAGGAGCTCCTCACTCTGCACCAGTCGACGGCCACTGAACTCCATGTCGGAGAGCACGCTCATAGCACGCTAGTACGCTAAACTCTGGAGAAACTCCCCTAAAAGGGGAGAAGTCGGTAGAGCCTCTATCCAATGAAGAGGGCTGAAGGGCAACCCGGGTAGTCGGATAAAGAAGAACCTCTCCTTCCACCCTTTGTGGGAGGAAGGAAACCCCCCAAGGAACCTATGACCCGGACAAGCTGAAAAACTGAAGACCCCCCGGGAACCGATGGAATAAAGAAAAAATGAAAAAGACGAGGAGTCAGGGGAGGTCGAAGAGCTTGAAGATAATGTACGCCCCCCCCCCCCCCCCATCTGAGTGAAGGCATTGGGATCATCTGGTAAGGGGAATATCGAAGTAGGAGCTATATTCATGAAGAAAGGAGGAATGGGGAAACGGAGTCCTGACTCCACTTGCCATGCCGTAGGCCTCAATGGCCGCTTACAGAGCCTCCGGTCTCACTCTCGAAGAGGCAAACTCATACCATTCCGCCCGGTAACCTTCCATGGTTCCAAAGGGAAGAGACAGGGAGGAGAAAAACTACTCACTTGCAAAAAAAGAGTCCTTAGAGAAGAAGAGGAAAACGAGGTGCACCCAACCACGAAGTCAGAAATTGGCTGAACGCCCTCGCCTTCCCTACTTATACCAAGGAAGCCGCCTGCATGAACGCAATAGGGAAGAGGCACGTGGAAAGCAAGAAACCGCCGCATCAGAGCCACAACCGAGACAGCGCCTGATGTGAGCCAGCTACAGCGACGCACGTCAGTAGGGAGTCATGAAGATGGTCGTTGAAACACGTGGCGTTGCAGCGTTCGCAGAAGGACTCGGTCGCCATCAAAGAGCGACATGCGCCTTTATAGTGGAGAGACAGGTATCATTACGGTACCTCAAAAGTCATAGAAGTCTTTTTGGGAGGGACAAAACCAAAAGGGGATTTCCTCGGGACTCGGGGCGAATTCTACAATCTGAGGACCTCGTATAACTACGGATGCAAAGTCCCATGGGGATACAGCTTCTTCATCACCACACTAGTCCGGTCAATCAACCACACTTCCTTCAATCAGACTTGAAGGGAGGGACTTGTGATAGGGTTGAATAGCCCGGGGCGGGCACGTTGGATGAAGAAGCTGCATGGCATGACACGACGAGTCTGAGTGACTCTCCTTTCAGAGCTCTAGGACCCCCTCGGGATGCATGCCTCAGAAAATCGGATCATAGAGACCCCTCCCGGGATCACCTCGGGATGTCGGGGCCCGAGACCATCTCGGGTAACCGGAGCGCCCGTGATCACCCGGGCCAGAAGACCCCGAGGTCACCTCGGGGAAGCGGAGCCCAAGCTACCTTCAACTTCACGTAACGGCCCTCCCCTCCTTCACGGATCAATGGATAAGCATCACCCGATAGCACGGAGTCATCACGATCCTTAAATGTCGCAATAGATCGAAACACGTAGAAACGGCGTGGACCGTTTCAAAGGTTATCCAGTAACCGCCGAAAGGGAGAAGGGACGTGGCACAGATCATGGGGAAATACCAAATCCGCCACCACAG